>BRYA01000153.1:67849-80410 GCA_030267965.1 Triparma columacea | reverse complement strand
AAACGCAAACACCAACACCACCACTGTACGTTTCGCGTACCCCTTTAATAAGTAACTATCGTTTAATAACCCCATACCCTCATCTCCTCTACTCTCCCCCCTCACTTCCTCTTTCTCCTCTACACAACCACACTCATCTATCTTTTATTCATCCCCATACACATCAACTACACTTCCATTATACTCACAAAACACTATAACACTTCCACAATTTTTCAAAACTCCACACACATCTATAACACTTCCTCAATAATCACAAACAACTTTAACACTCTCACAATACATCAACTACACTTCTAAAATACTCACAAACCACTTTAAAACTCCCACCATCACACCAAACAACCCTAATAGTTACACAAAAGTCACAACAATACCAAATCAAATCGTTTTGTCCTACAAATGTTGCTGCCCTATTAGCTACTCCCCATCCAAATCTTCAAGCGGGACAACACTGCTTACTTTAGCCTTCCCACCTCCTACCCCTATAATATCTCCACCACCAGCACCTCCGACACTTGCTCTTCGAAAACTTGCTCTCAATGAACCTGCTAGACCACCCTCATCTTGAGAACCAATCCTTGATCGCCTCATACTTTCTCTCTTTCTAGCATTTCCTGCTCCTGGAATGTATTCAACTGGCACTTTAGCTCTCATTGCATCATCAAACCAATCCGGCTTCTCGTCCTCCCATCTTTCCCAGTTTGCCTGTACCCAACTTTTTACTTCTCCTTCAATTGATTTCCAATAATGTTTTGAGTTTTCAAAAATAGCTCTTGCCTTCTTTTTATCATCATTTGAAATACTAAAGCGGGCAAGTGGACCATCTTTTCCTCTCTCCAAGCTGTAGAAGGTGCTCCAGTAGTTTCTGTCAATGCATGTGAAAAATACTGCAAGTGAAATCATAGTGAATGGTATAACTAGTCCCATTACTGTACGTGCAAATTTAAGCCCATGGTCTGCAATGTCTCCCCTTTCAGCTAGAATTATAGCTACTGGAAGACTTCCCATCGTTAAAACAAATCCAAACATCCAATACATTCCTCCAACCTCATTAGGATGCCTAAAGTGCACAATTGATGTAAAGTCTCCCACCACTTTCACCAACACTCTGCAGACAATACTACTCACTATTTCTACATTGCCACCAAGAGGAATCCAATACCAAAAGTCTCCTCTCAAGATCTTCACCAACAAGTATAGACAAAGGTCGGCCACAAAATAGAGAGTGACCCATCTACCACCAAGTAGCCCTATCATAACTATTGTCATGCACCTTATTACAAGCATACCTGAACTAAAGAGCATCATTACAACAAATATGATAGATCTCTTTGTAGGATTTGCAGGCACATACCCATAGAAGTCAGGTGTTTGTTCTCTCTTCACCGGGTCAGTGTCAAAGTCATAACTGATAGTTGCTGATGCAAAGCCTGTTGTTATTGCTGAAACTGAAAGTGAGACCCAAGCTGAAGTTCCAACACCTTTGACGCTGGTTGCTATTGCCATAAGTTGAATAATCACTCCTGGTATGGCCTCAGCAAACATCTCAATCCCTTTCATGAAAGTCAACTCTGTCAGAGCATCAAGTGCTTTCCCAGCCTCTTGTTTATCTCCCTTTGCAACCCTGTAAGCATCAACAGCAGGCTTAAATCCGATCAAAATAGGAAACCACTCCATCAGCACCCTTTTCATCCCTAATTTCCTATTTTGCACCCAAACAACAAACATCTGAAGCCCAATTGACACTGCAAAACTTGCCAATGAAGCCTTGAAGTACCCATACTTCTCATCACTCCAAAACATATATGTCACATACACGTCAGTCAGCAAATCAGTCATGCTTGTGATAGCACCAACAGTCACTCTTGCCTTCAACCCCCAAGGAACTTCCTCCAATAGCCTGTAGCTAATTGCCTCAAGCATAGGTCTGAACCATTCATACTCCGCATCAAGCTCCTGTAAAGCAGGGAAATTTAAGATGAAGGCATCCACAGCAGCAACTGGCTGAGTATTTATAGCCAAACTCCTTGCTAGAGACTCACCAATCTCTCTTCCCTCCTTCTCCCCCAGCTCTGCAGCCCTACCTCCTACCTTCCTCAACTTGAACAGTTTGTTCTTGACAACAGCGCCAAGCATTGGTGTGACAAATGTGTATTTCTCTACGGTCTGTCTCAAAATATAGTTGTTCGCCATAAATAAACTAACCGCTTCCTCCTTTGTCATTCCCTTCTTCCTGAAACTTAATGCAACCAATAGTTGCTCACCCAACAACTTTCCTATTTGTTTAGGATCTAAATCTGCATAGTCTTGTGTAGTATCATTCCCAGCATGTGAAGCAATCAGTGCGCCTCCATTGTCCAAGCCAATACTTGCCCTCCTCATGCTTGCTCTAAAAGCACCTTCTATACCACCCTCAGCTGCAGCTTCAACACTTGCTCTCCTAACGCTTTCTCTTATTCTTGCATGTCCATCAGCAGGAATGAACTCCACTGGCACCAAAGCTTTCATCACATCAGTAAACCAATCTGGTTGCTCATCTTCCCATTTAGCCCAGTTTAAGCCAACCCAGATCTTAATTTCTTCTTCAATTGAGACCCAGTGATGTCTTGAATTTGTGAAGACTTTGAACTTCATTTTATTAATTTCTCCTTCAAGGAAATATGCCATTGACATATCCTTTGATCTCTTCATGCTCCAGAAGGTGTGCAAGTACTTACTTTCAATGTTCAAAAAGAAGACAGCAAAGCATAAAATAGTTATCAGTATGGAATACTTTACAATAGTCGATGCTAAATCATTTGCGCTCTCATCAACATAAGGCGAAGCTATATATATTGACACTGGTAGGCTTCCCATTGTCAACACAAGACCAAACAACCAATAGGCTCCCCCAACTTCATTAGGATGTCTAAATTGCACAATTGAAGTGAAGTCTACAATGATCTTTACAACCACTCTGAATAGAATACTTGTCACAATCTCTATATTTCCTCCAAATGGTATCCAGTACCAAAAGTCTCCCCTCAATATCTTAACCAACATGTAAAGACCAAGTTCAGCTCCAATGTAGAGAAAGGCCCAACTACCTCCAATCAATCCTAGAAGAACTATTGTTGTACATCTTATGAGAAGCATGCTTGCTGTAAAGAGCAACATGGACACAAATACTACTGTCCTCTTGCTTGCTTTTGCAGGTATGTACCCATAGAAGTCTGGTGCCTTTTCTCTATTACCAGGGTCTGTGTCCCAGTCATAACTTATCGTTGCTGAGGCAAAGCCTGTTGTAATTGCTGACACTGCAACTGAAAGCCATGCTGAAGTTCCAACATCTTTTTTGTCACTTGTTGCTATAGCCATAAGTTGGATGATCACTCCGGGGATGGCCTCTGCGAACATCTCAGTGCATTTCATACCTGTCATCTCAAACATTGGGTCAACTGCATTCCCAACCTCTTGCTTTCCTCCAGTTGCTACCCTATAAGCATCAACTGCAGGCTTATACCCAAGTAAGATTGGAATCCACTCCCGTACTACCCTCTTCATCCCCAACTTCCTATTCTGCACCCAAACACCAAGCATTTGAAACCCAATTGACACTGATAAACTTGCCAAAGAAGCCTTGAAGTACCCATACTTCTCATCACTCCAAAACATGTAGGTCACATACACATCAGTGAGCAAATCAACCATGCTTGAGGCAGCACCAACAGTTACCCTTGCCTTTAAGCCTAAGTTTGACTTCATAAATAGTTTAATAACAATCTCCTCAAGCATGGGCCTTAACCACACTTGCTCATTTATGACTTCTTGCACTTCAGTGAATTGATTAGCCCACTCGTCTACAGCATGAGCAGCAGTCAAAGTAGTCAACATTGTTGCTGCCATGGCACTCCCAATCTCCCACCCCCTGGCTTCCTCTTCACTCTTATCTTCTCCCTCATTTCTCGCTCTCCTTTTAAGTTTGTTCATTACCACAGCATACAGCATAGTTCTCATGAAACCATGCTGCTCTGTAATTTCTTTCAGCGTCTTATTGGCAACAATGAACTCCCTCACGACCTCTACTTTACTGTCCCCAGCATTCCTTTTCTTCACTCTCTTCATCAGCTGCTCTCCAAACCTCCTCCCATCCTGTTCTCCTGCTTCAGTGCTCTTCAGCAGATTATCAAAGTAGTAAGCAGCATCAGTTGCCATGCGCAGGTGCTTAATTACACTCCATTTGCTGGCAGCCCTTCCTAAACTTTCTTGTTTGGTCATCATCTCAACGTCTGCCTTCATCTGGCCAGCCTCTGAGAACCTTACAGCTGTGAATTGTCCTTCGTGTTTAACTGTGATTATAAGAGTCTGCTTGTTGACTCTTTGAAGTTCAAGCTGGGATTCAACTCCACTTTTAAGGCCCCAAAAGAACGCTGCAACTTCCTTATGGGATGCTCTCACAATTATTGAAGTCTTCCCCCACCCCATTCCCTTCTCTGCCTTTATCAATGTCGTTCCAGACAACCCCCTACTGATCTCTTGAGCTCCGTCAATCTCGTCAAAGTGGCTTTCAATCCCTGGCGCTCCCTCAATTGCAATATCCTCAAACTTTGCAATAATCTGCTGTCTCTTGTAGGCGTCAATCTCTTTTGTCTTGTCAAACTTATTTCTCAAGTCTGAGACTTGTGAGAGAAATCTCGATGCAATCTTGTTCATGATGGAAGAATAGAAAACACCGCCAAGATCTACCTTCGTTGTAAACGTTGCTGATGTTTGTGGCACATCTCCAATAGGGTCAAGTGGCTCAAATACCCATACTGTAGTAATCTTTGCTAAAACATTCCCAACCATCACTGGAAATTCATCATGAAGCTCCTCTGTATCTTCAATATTAACGATAACTTTGCTGTCCTGTTGCTTAAACCAGGTAACTTTACTTCTATTGTCACGGGGAGAAAATCCAGGAATGCCAAGATTCCTCGTTGTTATGTAGTAGAGAGTGTGGGGATTAACATTTACTACCTTCATAGTGTTTATCCCATTCATTTTGGCTTTCTTCATTTCATCTCTGCTGTTTAGACCGATTATTTCATTTGCTGCACACCTCTCCACACTCGCATCAACCACAGTAGTAGAAACTCCAGTGCAAAGACTTGCCCCATCAACATGCACTAGCTTCATCTTGACCCTCTCATCAGGGCTCTTCAGTTCATCAAAGGTCTTATCCTCCTTGCACTTCTCATAAAACTCCTTCCCCTTCCTGATTGCAGCCTTCTCCTCATCAGTATAATCTTGGGGTTCATTCTTGATGATGTTGGCAAGAGAGGCCAGTGCAGCTTTATCGACCTCTTCATCCCGCTGGAAAACTTTTGCAATGTAGTAAATAACTCCTAAGACTTTGGGGGCTAAGCGATTCAAGACAGGAACTGGAATATGACCGCCCAAATCGAACTTCTGTCTTATGTTTATATAGCACTGATTTACTTCACCTTCAACGGCCTGCACATTGGTAGCAGTGAAGATTGCTGTGGTTGTCCCCCTTACCAATTTGCCCATGCTACCTCCGTAGTCAACCTCTTCACCAATTGGCTTAACACCTACTGAAACTCTGTCGTTTTTGTCTTGCTTCCAAATGAAGTGCATCAAAAACTCTCTATTTTGTAGCAGCCCAGGCATCTTTCTGACAAACGCAAAGAATTTCTCATTGATCCTCCCTCCCTGCTTTCTGATCTCAAACCTTGCTGGGTTTCCTTCTTCTCTGTCCGTATAGGCTCTTGTCCTGCTGCAGAGCAAGAAATACCATGCAGCAGCTGTGGGTTTAACGGGTTAATAACATTTCGCAGTTCTTTTCTCCCCCCCCTTTAATACCACTTACCTTCCTCAGCTGTGCAATCTGCCATTCCCTCAGCTTGTACAAGCGTGATACTCCTCTCATTTGTCTTTTGCTGCCCATGCTTCACCCCCATCTTGACACCTTGGTAAGGTGAAGCAATATCCTCCCATCCACCAACACCTCCAAACAGCTCCTCCAACTCCCCAAACAACTTCTTCTGGTCCTCCTCCAACTCAACGCCCTCCCTCATTCTCTCCACCAAGGCCCCCCTGACCTCAGCATCAACCTTCTTCCCGTTCCTCCTAAACTTCTTCTGCAACCTGTTGGCCTCAACAAGCTGATTCTTTGTAAGGTAGTCAATGGCATTGTCCATCAGTGTCTTATGAATGCCACTAAATTTCAGATCAAATGTTTGAATGCGTGTCACTCTACAGACATTTGGAGCAATCTCATTGAAGAGGTAGACACCTGTAGTCTCTGCCAGCACAAATCCTTCCTTACTGAGGTCCTTGTAGCCTCCTCCAGGGTACTCTGTCAGTGGCACAAAAGCTAATATGTATGAAGTCCGGTCATTCTCAAGTTTAATCTCCTTCCACACGAACCACATCTCAAATAGTCGGTTGGTGGTGGCAGGGACCTTCACGCCAAAATGTTGATGCATGCTTCTAGTTCCATCAACGTCCTTCCTGATTGCCCTTGGCAAGTTCCCTTCTTCTTGGGGGTGTTTCCTGGAGCGCTCAAATGTGTCAAGCAGAAATTGCTCTGCCAATACACCCTTTGCTGACTTGTCCACAGTGACCCCAAAGGCTGCCCACACATTGTCCTCCTCTCTCCACAGGAACTTGTCAATGCCTTCCTTCAGCGTCCCTTTGACTCTCTTTCCCTTCTTGTAGAGTTCCTCCTCCAGCCCTGCAACACTTTCCAGCATCCTGTCCTCTTCCTCAGTAAGAGTTGGCACATTGGGCATGACTTTTTCCACAAAGTGCACCTTCCTCCACTCATCAATGACAGCAGGCTGTCTGAACTCATCCATGACTTCATCGAGAATTCCCTTCAATGAGGTATAGGCAGACTTGGTGTCCCTTTTCCCGTCACTTTTGAAACTAAGGCGCGCACTTATGAAAGGGCGCACACTCTTGAAACTAGGGCGCAAACTCTTGAAACTTGGGCGCGCACTCTTTGGGCTTTTGTTTGTGCTAATGCCAACTTCCGATTTTGTCTCTGTCACTCTCTCCTCTGCCTTAAGAGTCCCCACCATGGTGACTGCAGTTTGTCCAAACTCGAAGTCAGTGAAGCTGAGCTTGCCCTTAATGACACCTCGTTTGACAGTCTTGGTCTTTATTGACGCTAGAATCTCAACAAGCATCGCAGCTGCCTCATAAGAAAGATCGTCCTTGTCGAGGGATGTTAATTCCATAATGTTCGTCGATTCGTCGGGGGAGACGACGCTGACGTCGAGGAGAAATTCAACAAACTTATTCCCGCTGCCGTAGTGCTGCCAGTAGACGAGTCTGTGAATGACTCCTTCCTTTTCGTCGTACTCCTGGAGGGTCTTCCTTCGGAACTTGCCCTGCTCACAATCGGTGAGGAGAAAGTCAACGATCTTGGCGCGGTCGTCGTGGAAAACACCGGCAAGCCCTAAGACTTTCACATCGTCGCCGGTGGAAGTGTCAATGAGGCCTTCAACGGCTCCTCTCTCCTCAAGGAGCTTCACAAGTTTGCCTTGCTCGGGTCCAAGAGCTGCGTAATCGATATCAACTTGTCCTTGCGTAGTGGAAGAGGCGTGATCAGGGCTAGAGAGGGACTCTGGGGGGTCTTTATTCCTGACGGTGTCATCAGGATCTAATGTCATGGACTGAGTGGCAGTGGCGTGGCTGACAGTCGCAAGGCCGACTGGCGTGCGGCTGGGAGTCTCGCACCCGACAGCAGGCGGTATAGCACTTAGATTGTTCTCGCCCGCTACTCCGCCGTTTAAGGGGTCGTCGGAAATGTCGGCGTTGAAATTTTCAAATCCAGGTTGAAGATGAGTATGGCCAGAAATTTCTGGGGGTGGTTTTGGGGGAATTTTTGGTGAAAGAGGGTCAAAAAAAGGCAAAATCTTAAACTCCCTCAGAATGGCTTCCCAGCCCTCCCCTCAACAATCAAAATACTCTGCTCTTCGTCTACACTACTACGCATACTCACCTCGTCTAGCATCCTCGTGAGAGCTTCTAGAGACTGCGAAGGGGGCAATATTGTTGTAAAAGTTAGCAAAACTACAATGTTTCGATGCGCCCTTCTGCGACTCTCCAGCTCTCTCCTAAAGTATTAAAATGAGATTTCTCTCTTCAGGCTCTCCACGCACAGCTCACCTCGTCCGGAGTCTTTGTGGCGGTTTTTAGAGTCTGCGGTAATGGCGATTATGGAATTTGTTAGTCAACATGAATCAATTTCAACGCGTGCTCCTCGATTCCATTTCTGTGTAGCATATCAAGCGCCCCACGCGGTCGCCGGAGACAGAACCCATGCGGTTGCCGCAGAAGCGCCCCACGCGGTCGCCGCAGACGAACCCACGCGGTCGCCTGAGACGGATCCCATGCGGTCGTTGTAGACTGGCGCGCGCGCGTGTGTGCCGCGGCCGCCGCCCGTCGCAAATGACGCCGAAGGCCAGGCCCTCCGCGAACGGCTCCGCGCTTTCCGCGCGTTCCGCACGCAGGCGGTGAAGAAAAACTACAAGGGTTTCTCCCCCTACAACCCCCTGAAACGAACTTACCTTGGTCTCGTCCAGCGTCCTCGTGAGAGCTTTTAGATTTAGACACTGTGAAGGGGACAACACAACACATTGCAAAAGTGAGTACACAATAAAAGTTTCAACGCGTCCTCGTGCGACTCTCCCGCGACTCTCCCGCTCTCTCCTAGAGTATTAAATTGTCCTTTCTCTCTTCTAGCTCTCAACGCACAACTCACCTCGTCCGGAGTCCTCGTGGCAATTTTCAGAGACTGCGGTAATGGCGATTGTGGTGTTTGTTATGTTAGTCAACATGAAGAGATTTCAACGCGTGCTCCTCGTTTCTGTAGCATATCAAGCGCCCCACGCGGTTGCCGGAGACAGAACCCATGCGGTCGCCGCAGAAGTGCCCCATGCGGTCGCCGCAGAAGTGCCCCATGCGGTCGCCGCAGACGGAACCCACGCGGTCGCCAGAGACGGATCCCATGCGGTCGTCGCAGACCGGCGCACGCGCGCATGGCACCGCGGCCGCCGCCCGTCGAGCTCGACGCCGAGGGCCAGGCCCTCCGCGAACGGCTCCGCACGTTCCGCACGCAGGCGGTGAGAAAAACTACAAGGGTCTCCCCCCCTGCGACTCCCTGAATCGAACTTACCACGGTCTTGTCCAGCGTCCTCATGAGAGCTTTTAGATTTAGAGACTGCGAAGGGGACAACACAACACATTGCAAAAGTGAGAAAAACTACAAAGCTTCAACGCGTCCTCCAACGACTCTCCCGCTCTCTCCTAGAGTATTAAATTGTCCTTTCTCTCTTCCGGCTCTCAACGCACAACTCACCTCGTCCAGCATCCTCGTGACCATTTTCAGAGTCTGCGGTAATGGCGACTATGGTTTTTGTTAGTCAAAGTGAAAAGATTTTCACACGTGCTCCAACATATCGTCCTCGTTTCCCTGTAGAATATCAAAGGTCTCCGCCCCTACAACCCCCTAATACGAACTCACCTCGTCCAGCGTCCCCATGAGGTCTTTCAATTGCCGAAGACGGAGTAACTTGCCTCTCATGGCCTAGATCGGATACTGAATGGCAGTTATCGGGCACTGGGGCGTCGACCTGAAGTGTATGCCTCTCCAACACACGCTCTTCACTCCCTCCTGGGGATTCATTTCCCGTGTCCATGTGCTGTGAGCTCAACTCTCGCGGGATTTAGAATCTGTGGGGGCATGGGTACGTTTGGTGAGAGTGAGAATACTACCGGTCTCGTCCCATCTTTGAGAGAGATGTTGCCCTCGATCACTCAAGCCGGCATTTTGGTCCCTTCTGATAATCCAACACACCCACACACGGTTCCATCGCTGCCTCTCTCCTCAGGGATTTTGTTGCCACTTTCTGTCCATTTACGCCTCCTCCGACCCACCGGCACCTATATTCTTCCGATGGTCCTTCCCCTCCAGCTTACCTGCCCAGCTCTCGTCTTGTAGCCCCACTCCTTCAAGGTCTTGAAAAAAACAGGCTCTCCCGAATGTTAGATTTGTATTTCACTTTGGCCGTTGTACGACACAATGTGAGCGCTCTCTCTCTCTCGAATCTACAATTGTTTGCGCTTCTTAGGCACAATCCCTCGATAGTTTTCTGTTTGGCTACAGTTAATTAGGGATCTAACACACTAAGACGGTATACTGGTTTTTCCTCTCATTTTTCCATCTTCTCATTTTTCCATGGACTCGACTGGCTGTCTGTTTTTTCCTGACTAAAGGGTTATGAGGGCACGTATAACATAAAAATACCTGCGGTAGGAGTGGTTTTAATATGAAATAGATTGGACGCTTTAATTTTACGTATCCCTTTGAAGTTTGTCATACTGATCACTCGCCAAGCCCCAAAAAAATAAAGAAAATGACGACGCGTAAAGTTTTCAATACGTTTTCTTCGGATTCTTGGGGGAACTTAAGCGCATCGTGGATAATATTTAGGTTTATGGTAAAACGAATTTAAAAGTTTTAGAAAACGGCAGGAGGTCGGGGTCGCACTTCCCTGCGTTGCTCCCTCCCTTTTTTTTAATCTGAATCTCTGGCATGCCCCAAATTCCCAGAAACACATTACCCTTACGGGACCAAAAGGGTTTTGCTTTCAAACGTACAACGCGTCAACTTTTTTAACGCGCCCCCCCGTCCCCTCCCCCTCCCTCCCCCCCTCCTAACTTGTTTGTATCTTCATCCAAAGATTCCCAGGAAAGTGTATTTAATATCCTTCCCCCCCCCCCACCCGTGGTTTCCCTAAAGTAGTTGTAATCCCCATCAGTCCCTCTTGTTATGTTGTTCCATAATCCTATTCTGCGTCCACACCATGCACCCTACAATAACCAAACTCATCCCCAATATCCCCCCCCCCCCCACAACCACCCCCGCACCCCACATTCCTAAGGTAGGTTCTAGGTACTCGTAAACCTTGTAAACCTCCGCCCCGACAACAAGGAGCGCCCATTTACCTCTCCCAACAATCCCATACGGTCCCGTCCAGAAGCTCATAGGTTCATCCTCCTCCCATCCCCCTCCAACCCCAACGTACTCCTTCAAAGCCTCGACGGACCTACGGCCCTTGTATTTGTAAACGGATTTATTGTCAGGAGATACGTAAAACATACTCGGGAAACCTGTTATATCAAAAACTGCAGATAAACCACGCTCGGATGTACCGTCTACTTTACCGCACTTTGTTGAGGTTAGGTGTTTTTGGGTTGGCGAACATAACTCGTTGTACATAGGCTCCATACGACGACAGTGACCACACCAGGGAGCGTAGAACTTTATTACTGGGGGTTGTGGGGGAGGGAGAGTGTGTGAGGTTTGTTTTAAGTGTGTGTTGTTGTTGTTGTTTGTGTAATATGTGTGTGCGTGTTTGTGTGTATGATTATGTGTATAATTAGTGTATAATTAGCTTCAATCAACGACAAATAAGGGATATAATTTGACATTGGTTTACTCACGGTAATCTCCTTGCACCTCTGTTGACCAATTTATGCTTGTTAATTCTGTTACAGAGCATAATACATAGATGGGGATGATAAGGAGTAACAAGATTACTGATCTCATGCTGTGTAGTTATGTGGGGAGGGGTATTGGGGAATGTATGTGTGGATATGTTTGTATCCAAAAAGAGAAGCAGAACGAGAGACGAGGAGGAGGAAAAAGAGAAAAGCAGAGTTTGGTTTTACTTGAAAGTCCCCAATACTTGACGCTAGGATTCCCCCCCCTCCTCCTCGTGCCTTTATACCCCCCCCCCCTTTTCGTATTTTCTTCTACCTTTATCCGCCCCCCTTATTATTACAAACTACTGTGACTCATCGCTAGCCACCGTGCCCCCCTTCGCGACCCCTACCTTCCCGTTCGTCTTCCCTCCCATCCCGAAAAGCCCCAGCATAAGTCCCCTAATCCTCTTGTTCATAATCCCGTAAATCAAAGGGTTAAACGCGCTGCTACACGTAGCCATGTTCCCGCCTATGTTATCGTACCAACCTACGAGGATGGGCATCTGAGCGGCCTCCGTGAAAAACTTTACGAGTACCATAGTCCAGCATACGAGGAAGAAGCCCTGTGCGGGCAACAGGCTGGTGTGTTAGTTATAACCGTTTCGCCCGTCTTCCCCCCCCCGTACTTTGTTTTACTCACGGTGATGATAATGAATTGTTTCATGATAGCGACCTCCGCGTTCTGCGCGACATTGCTGTTACTCCCCGTCGTCTTACTAAAAGTGTTCCTAATATGTCCAAATATCCTGCTATACGCGACCGGTAGTCCTACATAACTCGTTAATATAACAACCCCACTTAACGCGCAGTATAAATCATCCGCAAGAATACCGAAACCACCTCTACCCCAGCAGAAGTTACCGGAAGGCTGGAGATCGTAATGACCGAAACCAAAGAAGGGGAAGAGGGCGTAGACGAAACCGATTAAGTACATTATTACTATGCCGTATTTACTGTGCTTTATTAGCATCGTTTTACCCCTCTTTATCTATGTGTGTGTGAGGGGGGGGGGGGGGG
>BRYA01000153.1:39492-58993 GCA_030267965.1 Triparma columacea | reverse complement strand
ACTCTCTTCACTCCTCCCCCCTTCTTCTTCTCCTCCTCCCCCCACTTCCCAGGACGAACTCTTCCCAGGCTTTAGCTACGATCAACAGCTTAAGATGAAACTAGGCTCCGGGAGGTCTGATGAGCCGCCACCGTTCCCCCCCCCCCCTCCGTCAACAAGATGAGGGATAATCGTTATTGTTTTGATTGCAAAAAATAAAATCCTTTTATGTTCCCTCTCCCAGTCTCCCGTCATCGAAACGCGCGGCTTCGTCTTCCTCGTGTTCCCCTTGAAACATCTAAATGTGTTGCACGTTCGACAAATCCCTTTTAAAATTGTGATTTCATTTTTGCACAAAGTGACGGACCGAGTCTTACGCACTTTCGGAAAAAGCCGTTTACTCTCTAAAATGCAATGAGTGGCAGGCAGTCAAATTAATTTTTACCCCCCTAAGGTACGCATTTATGGCCTGAAATTCGCTGAGGCCCTACTTCATGTCTTGTTCTATCGCTTCCTTGCATTTTATATCCGAATCTTGTCCTTATTTTGCTATTTTGGGGGCTTTGGTTAGTAACTCGAACCGTGACACGTTTTGGCTTCATTGTGATTTTTTGGCCTAAATCGGGGGGAGGATCGTCTGTTTAGTCGTCCTTGATGGCTCCAGTTCACTTCAAATGGCAATGAAGCGTTACTTTGACATATTTGCGCCTCTTAAGTGCTTGAAATCTCACATGCAAGACTCACGATCCGTTCGGGTCATCCCTCTCTCTCTTAAATCACCCACAGAACTACTATGACGAACCACACCAACACTACTGCTCCTACTAGTGCTCCTTCTGCTTCGCCTAATGTCACTAAGACCCCCCTTCAGTGCAAGCAAACTAACGTTGACGGCTGGAACGTTGCGAGTCTAGCGGGTGCTGGTTTCCCTCAGCGTTCAGTGTGCGAAGAAAGCGATTTTGTTTTGGACACCACGGTGCTGTTTCCCTACTTCAAACAGACCACGGAACTTTGCTATTCGGAGACCCACAGTTGTCTTAGCGCTTCTTTCAATTACTCTGGAAGTGAGACCCCTTTTCTCTTGGCCGGTGGATGTGTTAAAGACACTAAACTTAGGTTGGCCAAGCTCAACGTAGCGAATGGATGCCTGTCGATTGAAGCTTGCAAGAACTTCAACCAAAATGGGACGGGAAAACCCGCTGGCGGGTTTGAGACATGCAAGACGAACGGTGAGTGTGTGTAGTGGTGTGGACAGGTTTGTGGATGTCAAGTGAAGTGATGTGTTGAATGCATCGACGACTTAACCTAATCCTCTCCAACCCCTCGTGCACCACAGATTGCAACAACTGCACAGACTTCGGAGCTGCCGGAGTAGTCGGCCCCTCGCTCCTCCTCTTTGCTACCATGGTCGGCGGCCTTGCCTCATTCTTCTCCTTTTAGGGGATTGATTTTGGACAAGAACAGACCCGACAGTCGACCAAATGTCACACATTAGGAACGCGCACAATCATGGCTTTTAAGACAGTCATTCGCGCACACGGGGCGTCACGCACACGGGATTATGGGGGAAAGGATGAGTCTATTGAGGTCTCAAATGGAACGTTTTACTTTTTCTTCTTATCATCTTTTGCGCATTCGATGCGCCGGCTTAGCTGGTCGTTGCGTACAATGTTGTGTTTCTTTTTCAGTTTTGTTTCAAAACAACCGTTGAATTTGTCATCTCTCAAAATGTTGCTTCAATCGCTTATCCACTTTTTCTTTTCCCTTGTAAGTGCACTCAGCGGCGCGCATGATGTCTACTTGACCGTCTCATGTTGGCCATTGCTTCTTATGTTCTGTCGCTGACTTCCTTCTTGCGCATGTTGCTTCTTTTCTACTCCAAGATTGTCAAAGGTTCTTCGATTCTTTTTTGTGGGTTCAATAATCGATGAGATTGTGCGTTTCAAATCATCTGCAGTGTGTTGATCGGATATTTACTGGTGTGAAAGAGCGGCTGTTTGATGTTAACCCCCCGTTATTCCCCTTTATGTCTAATCCAACCAACAAAACACCTCTCCCTCGTCGACCCACACCCCACACCTCAGCCTTATCTGTGCGATGACCAATCATAACGCTTTAGGTCTACTCCTGGCTCTCATGCTTCTCCTTGGAGCCTCTTCTAAAAACCTTACGTGCTTGACTTTGACGTCAACGTCTTCTTCTTCTAGCGATACAGAGTCTCTCTTCACCGGACAGGATGTCTGTATCTCTACAACCGAAGCCATCTCCCTTGACGAAACTGATGGTGTAGATGGGGAGCTGTGTGAAGTTGGAACCCACGTCTGCGTTAGCGCAGAATTCCAAAGTGCTACTATAGGTGGTTGTGTTCGTAAAGATTCTGTGGAAGCCATCGAGGAGTTCGCCAACCAGGCGTGCGCCGGAGATGTCCAGTGCGCCGCTGAAAATCCAAATGGTGCTACCACATTCTCCCAGTGTGACACCAACGATAATTGTAACCCTTGCGTTCCGTACGATGGAGGCGAAGGCAGTGGGGAAGACACCAACACCACCAACACCACCAACGGTAGCCCCCTCTCCTGCTTGTCAACAGTAGCCGATTACGATGAGAGCTCCAGTTTTGGCACGGCTATTTGTGAGGTGAGAAGAGAGAATACGCTTGGAATTGAAACCCGGTGCCTTCACTGATGCATGAGAGTGCAAACTTTTCTGGCGCCCTTTCCGCTCATCGCAGATTGTTACGACCACGCAATCATGGGAGGATGATAGTGATGAGGAGTATGAGGAGTGTCAAACTGGCACACATACTTGTCTCACCGCTCAATTTGTTGGGATCGACTTTGGTCTTGGATGCGTCAGGAAGACTCATGTAGAATTCATCCTTTTGTTTGTTAATACTATCATTTGTGGAGAAGGAACTCCTTGCCATTCTCTATCCCCGGACGGTGCCACAGCTCAGATGTGCGAAACTGATCAATGCAACAGTTGCACCAGCTCCGCGGTTTCAGAACCGGAGACTTTGATGACGTGCTCCATCAGTGAAGAGGACGAGTGCAAGACCACGACTTCGGCTGCAGACCTTAACACTTTCCTCACAACCCCGTGCGACAGGGCTACCCATTCTTGTTTGTCTATAACGGTAACGGAGGAAATCGGAGAAGCAAGTTTCGCCGTTGGTTGCATCCACAATGACCAAATCGTTGCATATCAGACCCTTGTTGAGGGGTTTTGCGAAGAAGGGGATTGCAACTTGCAAACATTGACATGGTCGGTTTGTAACAATACAGACAACTGCAACAGTTGCACCGAAGGTCTTTCATGGAGCGATGACGAGGTTGACTCTGATCTGTGGTGTTACAATTTCGATGCTGGAGATGACCCATTTAACAATCCTTTCTACGATCGTGTCACGTGCACAAATCAAACACACGACTCAGAAGGCGATCCCTGCATGCGTGCAACGCATTCCTGTGCGACAGCAACTTTTTCCGATGGGATAGGCGGTGTTATCGAAGCTGGTAGTGGGTGTACTAGGACCGTTGGGTTGGCGGAACTCGAAAATTTCTTTAACGAAGGTTGCGCGGAATCTCCGGCTTGTGCAGCCACCAATCCGAACGGAGTTCAAGATTTCAGGAGCTGTTCGACAAGCGGTTGCAATGCTTGCGGCTACCAACCCAACCAACAAGCTGAAGATGAAGAAGAAGAAGAAGAAGAAGAAGAAGAAGAAGAAGAAGAAGAAGAAGCTGAACCTCAGGCAGCCGGCACGGCGACTGGACTCAAGACAACAGCTCTAAGCGCCTTCGTGACCCTTGCAGCTCTTTTGCATCTGTTGACTTAAGCGGCGAGTGGGTGATGCGAGAGTTGAGCGGGGCGGGCGAGCAACACTCCACACGGACGGAGCGGTGGTGATGCGAGAGTTGAGCGTGGTGATGCGAGAGATGAGTGGGATGGGGTGACACGACGGGCGTGATAAATCGAGCGTGTATTAAATCTTATTTCAGACCCCTCGTTTTCTGAAAATCTTAAAGGGAAGCCCTTGCGGGGAAAGGAGAGTCTATTGATGTCTCAAATGGAACGTTTTACTTTTCTTCTTATCATCTTTTGCGCATTCGATGCGCCGGCTTAGCTGGTCGTTGCGTACAATGTTGTGTTTCTTTTTCAGTTTTGTTTCAAAACGACCGTTAAATTTGTCCTCTCTCAAAATTTTGCTTCAATCCACTTTTTCTTTCCTTGTGAGTGCACTCAGCGCGTATGATGTCTACTTGACCGTCTCATGTTGGCCATTGCTTCTTATGTTCTGTCGCTGACTTCCTTCTTGCGCATGTCTGAGTCTCGTGTGGCTATCTTTTCTACTCCAAGATTGTCAAAGGTTCTTCGATTCTTTTTTGTGGGTTCAATAATCGATGAGATTGTGCGTTTCAAATCATCTGCAGTGTGTTGATCGGATATTTACTGGTGTGAAAGAGCGGCTGTTTGATGTTAACCCCCCGTTATTCCCCTTTATGTCTAATCCAACCAACAAAACACCTCTCCCTCGTCGACCCACACCCCACACCTCAGCCTTATCTGTGCGATGACCAATCATAACGCTTTAGGTCTACTCCTGGCTCTCATGCTTCTCCTTGGAGCCTCTTCTAAAAACCTTACGTGCTTGACTTTGACGTCATTGTCTTCTTCTTCTAGCGATACAGAGTCTCTCTTCACCGGACAGGATGTCTGTATCTCTACAACCGAAGCCATCTCCCTTGACGAAACTGATGGGGAGCTGTGTGAAGTTGAAACCCACGTCTGCGTTAGCGCAGAATTCCAAAGTGCTACTCTTGGTGGTTGTGTTAATAAAACTTCTGTGGAAGCCATCAAGGGGTTCGCCAACCAGGCGTGCGCCGGAGATGTCCAGTGCGCCGCTGAAAATCCAAATGGTGCTACCACATTCTCCCAGTGTAACACCACGGATTGTAACCCTTGCGTTCCGTACGATGGAGGCGAAGGCAGTGGGGAAGACACCGACGACGAGGTTGACCAAGATCTGTGGTGCTACAATTACGATGCTGGAGATGACCCCAATCCTCTCTACGATCAAATCAAGTGCACAAATCAAACACGCGACTCAGAAGGCGCCCCCTGCATGCGTGCAACGCATTCCTGTGCGACAGCAACTTTTTCCGATGGGATAGGCGGTGTTGTCGAAGCTGGTGGTGGGTGTATTAGGACCGATTGGTTGGCGCAAGTCGAAGAAGGCTTTAACGTAAGTTGCGCGGAAACTCCGGCTTGTGCAGCCACCAATCCAAACGGAGTTCAAGATTTCAGGAGCTGTACGACAAGCGGTTGCAATGCTTGCGGCTACCAACCCAACCAACAAGCTGAAGATGAAGAAGAAGAAGAAGAAGAAGAAGAAGAAGAAGAAGAAGAAGAAGAAGCTGAACCTCAGGCAGACGGCACGGCGACTGGACTCAAGACAACAGCTCTAAGCGCCTTCGTGACCCTTGCAGCTCTTTTGCTTCTGTTGACTTAAGCGGCGAGTGGGTGATGCGAGAGTTGAGCGGGGCGGGCGAGCAACACTCCACACGGACGGAGCGGTGGTGATGCGAGAATTAAGTGGGGCGGACGGAGCAGTGGTGATGCGAGAGATGAGTGGGATGGGGTGACACGACGAAAGTGATAAATCGAGCGAGTATTTAATTCTCATTTTCATGAAAATCTTAGAGGTAAGCCCTCTCTATTAGTAGTTAATGTTAGCTAGCCTGGCGCGCTCTAAATCTAAGCGGCGTATCCCAGCATCTTGTCGTGAAAGTCGCATTGGTCGGCCTGGAGCTTGCTCTTCCCCACACTTGGCAAGTTGAGTTCAAGATACTCCTCAGCATCTTCCGTCCACGGGGCCCACATCGTCTCACTGTCCTCACCATTCGGGTCCCCGTGACGAGCAAAGCTACGATAAGTGAATCGGGTGTTAGGGGGTTAGTGTCGTTGCTATGTAGCGGCGTTAAGTAATCGCTGCGCTCCTCCTCGCTCGCTTGTCCTCACTTTGTCCAGTAATTTTGAATGTTGGAAGCTACCGTCTTGTCATCCCTTGAAAAGGGGTGCACGATTGGTGGCCAGGAGTTAGCAAAGACGAAGTAGACCTCTGATGTGTGATAGCATCCCAAGAGCTTGAAGTCCACCCATCTTGTCATGTAGTTAAACTGGTACATGTAAACAGGCTCGTCAGTGTGGCGGGCGAACTCCCTCGCTGCGCGTCTCGTCGAGCATGTGAAACGTAGTCCCTCAAGATGCGGGAGACCTGGGCGTCGACGTTGGGGTAATCGTTGATGTTGTAAATGTCTAGAAGTTCAGGCAACATCTCCGTGACGACGTCCTCCCCGATTACGGGGTCAAGAACATGGTGAATGATGAGAGGAACGTCATCCGTCTTTAACGGAAGGTGGTTGATTCCCTTCACCACCGAAGGGATCATTGGAAGAAACATGCTCCCCTCGTTACTCGTAGTTCCCATCATGAAGGGGATCTTGTTCGCCTCCCCCGCAGCAATGGAGTCGTACGGTAGCTTGGGCATTCCGACATCTGTGCCGTCGGCAACGGGTCCGAAGGGCATGAGCGGAGCAAGGGTGGGGATGAAGGGTGCCGCCGCGAGCATCATGGCGTCAATGGAGTGCGTCTCGTTCCCGAACACGTCCATGAAGTTGTCGGGCGAGGCCCTCTTGAAGAGCTCCCAGGCCTTCAGCATACCGTACATTATCTGCGACGAGTAGAGCGAGTTGCAGAGTGGTGGAGGGGGTTGTGTTAATTGGTTATAATTGCTCGGCCAGCAGAGCCGTCTGGAGCGGAGTGTGTCGAGACAGAGATAAAGGTTATACACAGATGCGATATGCGCTTCAAATATTGTCCATCCTCACCTCGGACGTCTTCTTTCCACGCATGCAAGCTAGGTACGAGGCAGACTCGTCGGGGGTCGACGAGGGACATCCAACAATATCAGAGTAAGTCCTGCCAAAGTCGAGGGCGTTGGGGAGCTGCGGGGCGTGGGAGGGTTAGGATTTGGCATAAAAAGGCGTAGTGAATGAAATATTCATATTGTATAGTGGTCATAAAATCGTCGCGTCGCGCCTCCTCTCGTTCTCGCTCTCTCACCGTCTGGTAGAATTCCGGTGAGTTGCATGTACCAGACTCCATGATTGCCCTCGAGAAGAGTCCCTTGTTGAATGGGTTTGAGACTAGCGTGCACACACTCATCCCTCCCGCCGACTGTCCGAAAATGGTGACGTCGTCAGGGTTGCCTCCGAAGGCCGCGATGTTATCCTGGACCCATTGGAGGGCCATGCGCTGGTCCTGGATACCCATGTTGCCAGTGGAAGAATAAGAGTCCTCGTTCATGAACTCTTCGTGGGCGAGGAAACCAAAGGCACCGACCCTGTAGTTGGCGGCGACCACAATGACGTCCTCGTTATGGGCGAGCTTCTCGCCGTTGTAGAACTGCCGGGGGGGGGGGGGGGGGTTAGGGCCGAGGATCTCAGCGACGAGCAAGTCAATCATTGCATCTCATCACGCCTCTCATTGAGTCTCTCATAGAGTCTCTCATTGAGTCTCTCATAGAGTCTCTCATAGAGTCTCTCATTGAGTCTCTCATTGAGTCTCTCGTTGCATCCCTAACAGCCTCCATCATAACGTCGTACATCACCTCGCTCATTGCTCACCTCAAACTCCTGGTTGTCACCTAGGACAAAGGCCCCGCCAAAAATCCAAAACATAACTGGGAGTGGAGTCTTTGGTGGGAAAGCTTCTGAGTTGTTGATCCCCTTGTTCTTGGGCACATATATGGAGAGGTGTAGGCAGTCCTCGGAGCCAAGGTGGATGTTCTTGGTGAAGCTGAACTGGGGGCACATTGATTTAGGCTCTTGCACTTTGGCGTCACTCTGTGGTTCTAACAAAGGCTGAGGAGACTTGAACCGAGCGTCTCCAACGGGGGCAGTGGCGTAAGGAATCCCATGGAAAACGGCAGTGTCGTGTTTACTATATTTTCCAGTGAGAGTAAAGGTTCCTGATGAGGAGGAGGTGTCATCCGGCTGATCGAGGGTGGCCTTTGGTGCAGAGAATAGAATAGTATCTGCAGACGTTGGATTGATGTACATACATGTCATCCATAGTGCTATGAGCGCACAAGTGAAATTCGGTGTCATTTATCGTCAGGGACCTCACCCAGAAACCTCACCGCGAGGGCGGAATTTGATAACCCAAAACCGGACTCAACAATACGCAAAGCAAAGCAAAAATAATAATGGCAACATCTGTACTCCCTGCAGTTGACAGTGCCAAACCTATGGCGATTGAAAAGGTATGTTAAGTTTTCAAGGCCCCTACGTGCAATTTGAAGTGAAATTTGAGGCAAACTCCGTAGGACTTCCATTTGGTTATTCAAAAATTTCTCCTCTTAGGGTTACCTAGCCAATGTAGCGCGTGTTTTGGGGAGTCTTTTGTATGTTTCTGTCATCTGGGACTTATATTTAAGCGCTAATGCGGTCTCCTTTTATATTTCTCAACCCCTCTCCCGCTAATCCCCCCTCCCTTACCCACTCCCTCACCTCACAGGTTGGCGATGTTCCTGTCGTCGAGACCGGCGAGAGTAGTGACGGTGATAGCTACTTGGAAATGAAATCTCTCGAGTCTCAGCTAATGTTCCTACAGATTCAGGAAGATCTTGTCAAGGCCGAGGTGAGAAACGGACAAAAGTGAAAGTTTATCGCGACGAGGATGAAAGCGACGACATGTGCTCCTTCATGTGCTCCTTAAATAAAGCTTTTATTGCGACTCGCTTTCCCTTCCTCCTAACGCAACCCGCGACTTGCTTCGTTCCCCTCCCCCCAGATGAAGCAGCTCAAGCGAGAACTGCTACGGGCTGCGGAGGAGATCAAGAGGATCCAGAGCGTGCCGCTCGTGATCGGTCAGTTTAATGAGTTGATCGATTCGAACTATGGCGTTGTCTCCTCCACCGCTGGCTCTAGTTACTATGTGCGCATTCTCAGTACAATTGACAGGGAGGATCTCAAGCCCAACACCAGGTGAGAATGGACGAGGGGCGCGACGAATAAGACAGAACCTGTGCCCTCCTTAGCCGTTGCGGTAATTCTCACGCATCGTCCCAACCCTTTCCCTGCTCACTTGTCACAGCGTTGCCCTGCACCGTCATTCCCACTCTGTCGTAGACGTTCTCCCCCCGGAGTCCGACTCCACCGTCCAGCTGATGGCCGAAAAGCCCAAGATCTCCTATAAGGACATCGGAGGCATGGACCAACAGAAACAGGAGGTCCGTGAGGCCATCGAGCTTCCCCTCCTCCAGCACCACCTCTACACTCAGATCGGTATCGACCCCCCCCGCGGTGTGCTCCTCTACGGTCCCCCCGGCACCGGTAAGACGATGATGGCCAAGGCCGTCGCGAACGCAACCTCTGCGACCTTCATCTCCATGGTTGGTTCCGAGTTCGTCCAGAAGTACTTAGGAGAGGGCCCGAGGATGGTTCGCGATGTCTTCCGCCTAGCCCGCGAGAACTCCCCCTGCGTCGTCTTCATCGACGAGATCGACGCCATCGCCACGAAGCGCTTCGACGCCCAGACCGGCGCCGACAGGGAGGTCCAAAGAATCCTCCTCGAGCTCCTCACCCAGATGGACGGGTTCGACCAGGCCACCAACGTCAAGGTGATCATGGCGACGAACAGGGCGGATACGCTTGACCCTGCCCTTCTTCGTCCCGGCCGTCTCGACAGGAAGATCGAGTTCCCCAACCCAGACCGTCGTCAGAAGAGGATGGTCTTCCAAGCCGCGACGTCAAAGATGAACCTCAGCGACGAGCTCGACTTGGAAGATTATGTGAATAGGGCTGAGAAAATCTCCTGCGCCGACGTGGCGAGCATATGCGCGGAGGCCGGACTCCAGGCTGTCCGCGAGAATAGGTACGTCGTCCTCCCCAAGGACTTCGATGCCGCCTACAAGAAGGCCGTCAGCAACAACGACAGGGAGCACCTGTTTTACACCCTATAATAATTATAGTCTCAACAGTTTTGAGGGTTGTGGCAGGGGAACAGCAGGTGTTTTGAGAGGGAAGTAGTCTTAAGCTAAGAGTTTGCATCAACATGCCAACCAAGAATTTCCTAGTTTTCATACTTTTCCTCCCTTCACCATACCTCGCCCTAACCGATCGAAATATATTTGCCGCACGCGTCCACTTTTCTTCTTTCAGCCTTTTTTTCTTGTGTGAAAAATCCTTGCCCAAAAGTTCCTTCCACCTTCCCCACCCATTTGCTCTCTGTCTTCTTGTGGAGACAATGAGCGGTACAAAAACGGTAAGTCTCCTCTAGGCCTCCTCTTCCGTGCCCCTTCCATCCCCTTCCACGGCTCTCTCTCCCCACCTCCCCCCACAGCCTCCAAAATACACACTCAGAATTCCTCGGTGCTCGTCCCATCCTTCCATTGCCTCTAACCCTTCCCCCAGCCTCAGCCTCCTACTCCCAAGCTCCCTGAAACTCCTTCAACAGGGAAGTCTTCGGCTATTACTTCCACCAGGACTCCATCACCTCCCTCAGAGGAAGAACATGTGTCACCTTCCTCAGTCGATAAGAACTTGGCGCTTCCTTCTCTATTTCAAACAACGTCACCAACGTCCCCCACCACCATGCCTCCCTTGACAAATGCCCCTCCGTCTTCAGGCCCCCGTGATCACTACGGGTCGACCCCGGGACGTGGGAGGAAAAGCAAGGTGAGGAAGCAGGACCCTGAAAGCCTGTCGCTGACCCTTGAACTGCTTTGAATTAAACAGAATCTCCTCAACCCCCACGAACCTCACCCTTCCCTCCTCTCCTCAGAATAACTCTGGCTCGTCTCGTAAATACCGAAGTGGACGTGGTCGCGGATACTGGGGAGGTGAGATGAGGCGAGAGAAAACCCTCAGCGTGTTAGTCCTGCGTGCGCCGCTATAAATTTCAACCCACTAACACAATTCTTTATGTGAACTAATCGCCGCTTCTATTCGCTCGTCGCAGGCGGTCATAACCTCTTCTATGATGCCTCTCTCACGTCCTCCCCCGTCCCTACTTTCGCGGCGAACCAGCAGTATGGCACCATCAGCCCTATGATTGGGAACTCCCCCATGTTGGGTGCGATGGCCAGCCCAAAGGCGATGATGTCGTCACTGGTCATGGATGGTTCGGGTTTCGGTATGACTCCTCAGGGTTTCTACAGCCTAGGCACGTCGACGTGTCAGACGTCGTTCGGATCGCCTGGTATGGATGGAGGCTTCCAGCAGCAGCAGCAGCAGCAGTACGGCTACGGCGGAGGTTATGATGGTGGCTCTTTTGAGGGTTACCACGCGAGGTGAGACGACATTGTCAACGTTGACGTAATAGTTCCTGTATGCTCGTCGTACAATTCTAACCCCGTTTATGTAACATTTTCATATCCGCAGCCCCTACAGTACGCCTCCGGCATCTCCGCTGCCACCCACAAACCCCAACAAACCATCCCCTGCCCACCACCCTTCCCCGCACTTCATCTCCGCCAAGACTCAACCCACAGATACAGTCTACTTTGATTCCGCTGGGACGCCGATTTCTTCCCCATCTCGCGCGCCAACCTCTGAGCAACTTGAGGTGAGTAACCCTAACCCGAGACGCGATGATTCTAGCCCACTAATGCAACAAATTGTACATCTCGCTTCGCTTTTCACTCGCAGAGTTTATCCATGCCTCCTTCTGTCTACGGCATGCCTGCGAACTACGGTTCCGCGGCCACCCCCTACTCCGGCCCGCATTGGAACATATACGGTTCGCCTCAGCAGCAAGCCCTCCACCAGCAGCAGTTTTCCTCCTCTCCTATGTCCCCCCTGACGCAGCTTCAACACATGCAGCACCTCCAGGCTACGGCCCAGGGAGGTGAGGATGGATAAGAAGGTGAAAATGCGGTTTACAATTCTAACCCCACACTCCTCCGCTGCTCGCTTCGCTCGTCGCCCCGTCGCCCCGTAGCTTCCTCCCCCACTCATATTGAAAACATCTCCCATAGTTACGTAATGCCGACGCAGTGCAACCAGTTGCCTGACCATTACAATGCGTACCCTACCGGCGTCAAACATCGGCCAACACAACAGAGGGACTACCTGAACTCCGTCCCCCCCCCTCAAATCCCCGTCGACAACTTCAACCCAGTCGAACTCCAACACCAGCAGCACGACCAGCTGCAGGCTGCAGCTTTGTCACAGGTAGCCGTCGCCCAACAGCAGGGTTACTTGGCCGGCTATGATCAGTACTTGCAGTACCCTCTCGACATCTCGCCCTCATCGGCTAATCACGGCTTCGAAAAGTTCTACCCCGGCCCCCCTATTCAGTCCGTCCCTGGCCCGGAGGGCCTCACCGGCCCCGACGGTTGCAACCTTTTCGTGTTCCACGTCCCTTCCAGCTTTACCAACTTGGAGATGTTCTACCTTTTCCAACCCTTTGGTGCCATCGTGTCCGTGCGCATTATGACCGAGGCCGGTACCGGTCGAGGTAGAGGTTTCGGTTTCGTCAGTTTCGAGAAGGTGAGACAATAATGAACGAGGAGCGACTCCTATAATGTGTGACAAAGTTTGCGCTGCGCACAGACAACATCTCTCACTACATCTACTTAAACACTTTAATTATTCGTGGGTTATCTCAACTGTACACAACCCTTTTTGTGACTCGCTTCGCTCGTCGCAGCCTCACTCTGCTCAGCACGCAATTGAAAATCTCAACGGTTGCCAGGTAGGAAATAAGAGGCTCAAGGTTCAGTACAAGGAGAGAAAGTCCAAGGACGTGTCACAGGACGTAGCGTTCAACAAGAAGCAAATCACTTATAGCCTCAATGATGACCAGTATCAGGATCATGGCGGTGATGATTCCCCCCCAGTGTCGGCCTGCGCCCCAGCTGATACGGCCATTATGGACCCTCCCTCCACCAAGCCTGTTTCCCCAATCTCTCCTTCTGCGTCCCTCTCGACGACGGGCGCGAACGCTTCTTTTTCCTCTATTTCCGCACACTCTGTGACGTCAAGCTCAACCTCGGCCTCCAAGACTTCGAACGACTTGTCTATTTCGCCTGATAGGTCTTCCAACGAGAACTACGATACCAAAGAGGAGGTGAGAATTTGGCAACAATCAAAGCAAGCACACAGTGGTGATGATGTCGTGAACTTCGTAAGACTATGAGCCCCTTATTCGATACCTTCGCTCCTACATTTCGCTCGTCGCAGCTCTTGGCTGAGGATCTCAAGGGTTTGAGCGTTGCAAGCCCTTCCCCCCCACAGTGCGGGGTTGATGAACAGGCGATGTTCGGTGAGACTAGCCCTCACAACGTCCCCCTCCTTACGAGCACGAGCACAGACGGCACATCCTCTCCCTGAGGCACACACACCAAGCAGAGCTTAGACGGGGGACTGGGAGGGGGGGGGGGGGACGTGCGCAAACACGCACAGACACACGGGCGCGCTAACAGAAGCATTTCGTTCGTTGAAGACGTCAATTTACATTTTATCACAAGTGCTTCAAGCTCTTCAAGCTCCTCCTGCTCCCCTTCGACCTCAAGGAGGCATTGGACGCCTTCCCCTTGAAACCGATGCTGAGCTTGCTCCTCCCTCCTCCTCCCAGCCTGCTTGCCCTGGCCTGGGTTGCCACCATGTCGTGCAGCTTGGAAACTTGCATGGGCTCCACGTCGTCCTCCCCGTCGTCGTCGTCCCCATCGTCGAAGTCTACGTGGGATGGTAGTATTGGCTGGCTTAGGGCGGCGACTCTCTTGCCCGTCTGGTCCAGCAGCGGCGTCTTTGGCCTCGTGGGGTCCTCGATCATGCCCTCGAAGTGACTAATAATGCCGTGCTTTTGCGTTGTGTTATGAAGTTGGACAATTTCGTTGATCCTCCTTTCGATCACCGCCATGTACTGCATCACGCTTCTATCATTGACACCGGCAGTCAAGAGGGTCGCCGAAACGGCCTCGTCCTCGCAGCCAACCTTGTTGAATATGGATGTCACGGAGGGGGCGATCTTCTTGATTACCTCCACGTCCGTGTTGTACTTGCTGTCGGACTTACTTGAGTGGGCTTTAGCAACCTCTATCTGGTCCTGCTTCTCCCTCTTGATCTTTGACTTTCCCTCCTCTTGCTTTGCCTCAACTTTCATGTAGTAATTAATCTTTGCCCGAAGCTGTGGTGAGAAAAGCGATGAGCAAAGCGAATTTCGAAGAGGGTTAGAGTCAGAGTAGGGCAGGTTAGCGATGGACATCGAGAACGTGCAAATTTCGTCGGCAGCTTTTGCTTCGCTCTTCATGCCACTCGCTCCCTCACCTCCCCCTTCTCGACCTCAAGGGTTTCGAGTTCCTTGTTGTACTCGTTGGTAACGTCAAAGAGTCTGAAGTTCTCCTCCTCGGAAGAGAGCAGGAGGGGAATGAGGGTCTCCACGCTTGTAACCCCCGTCTGCTCGCTCAGGTACTTGAAGTCGTCGACGAGCTCGTGGATTTTGTCGGCCTGCTTCTGAATGTCCATCTTCTTCTTCGCAATGGCCCAGTAAGCCTTATTGATGTTCGAGATGATGTGTTCCTCCTCCTCTGCCGACAGGTTTCCCTCGTTTTTCTGCATCTGCGACGGGCGGAAGGGTTGCGTGCGTTAGCGTTTCTATTGACTTATTCCGATTATTTTTCCCCACCAGTACTTACCTGCTTCTTGAGAGCCGCCTCCCTTTTCTTCTTCTCCAACGCGAGCTGGTCAGGAGTCAACGTTTCTTGACTGCCCAACTGGTTCATGCTGAGTTCTGCCTTTAACGAGTTGTACTCGTCGTTATTGGCGTCAAGCTCGTCGAGAATTTTCTGCTTCATCACCTCAATCTCCCTCAGAACCTTCTCCTTCTTGTCTTGGAGCTGCTGTGTCTCGGCGACAAGTGCCACGACCTTGCTC
The DNA here is from genome assembly GCA_030267965.1 of Triparma columacea. Taxonomy (NCBI): domain Eukaryota; class Bolidophyceae; order Parmales; family Triparmaceae; genus Triparma; species Triparma columacea. Next base: position 44,075 of record BRYA01000153.1, on the reverse strand, counting down.
TTCTTCCCAGAGACGGTCCTCTCGAATTTTTGAGTTACCTGGACCTGCTGGATCTTCTCCTTTCTGAGGTCGTCAATGTGCTTCTTTTTCCGAACATTGTCCTTCTCCATTAGGTTGTTCTTGACGAGGAGCTGTTGGAGTTTGTTCTCTAGTTTGCCCAAGTTCCTGACCGCAGAGACTGACATGTTTCGATCCTTCGAAACCTGCGCGATCTGCTTGCGGCGCTGAATAATGGCAGTCTTGGCCCTGCGGTGTGAGGAGCGAGCGGTGGGGAGGAGGTTAGTTGTATGGTGTGGCATATTTCGGTGCTGCGCTTGCCTTTGATGATGTCTTCAAGTCATTTATTTCACTGCTTTCTCGTCTCACCTTGCGATCCTCTTCTCTACGTCGGCAAGGCGGCGTCTCTCGGCTTCGATCTATTCGGGGGCGAGGGAGAGGGTTTGAGGGAGGTAAGGACGACGATAGGAGCGACGATAACAACACAGTGGCACTTAGCAACAGATCCCTCCCCCCTCACACACAAAACATCCTCTCACCTTTTTCGTGTAATGTATTTGCTGCTCACACACATAGTCAACTCTGGCTGCAAGCTGGTTCGACTGAGTCACCATCGTGCCCTCTGGGTTAAAGAGTGATTTTCCCGCGAGATCTTCTGCCTTATTTTGCTCCATGTTCGACTTGATATCATCCAAGAGGGAAGCATTGGCCCCACGAGGAGTCTTGGACGGGGGGGCTTCCGAATTGGGCTTCTTTGGTGAGTACTTGGGTGGGATTGGGGGGGAGGGGGGGGGGAGGAGAGCGAGAGGGTAAGAGAGAGAAGGGGGTTTCGGGATCAGTTGCGCGCGGGATATGGGCAATTTTGAGGGGAAACCGCACAGCGAAAAACACATCACTCACTCCACCGGGTCTGGGCGTATCCGCGAACTTGAACAGCTCGTCTGTGCTGCTTCCTCCGGTCATCTCTTGGTTGGGGCTATAGAGGGAAGATAAGGAGAAATGGGATGAGAAGAAGGTCTTGGAAGAGGCTCGCGAATTTCGAGTTTCAATCCAACCCGTTTGACTATTTCCCTGGCAAGATGGGCAAGCTGAAGCCACATGAGTTTCAGAATAATTTCGTCGCAAGACCGCGGCGAGAGGAGAAAGATGGCGAGCCTGAGTCGTCAAGGCGTGAGATTGAGTTGAAGAGGAAGCAGAGGGCCATCATACTGTTAAAACAAACGAAGAAAAAAGGCAAGGTGGACAGGTTCGGAAAGCCATTGAGTGACGGTTACGAGGGGGTGTTCGTGGAGCAGCAGGGTAGCTCTTCTGCTGGTTCCGTCGGCGGGAATAAGTTCGCCCCAACTTTCAAAGACCCCAAGAAGGTAAACCTTCGAAGTGACAAGGGGGTGAAATTTGTTTTCACGGTGCTCCTCAGCGTCGGGTTGATCTACCTCATGCTGATGTATCCTCACTACGTGCCTCTCTACTACGTCTCGTCAATTATCCCCCTATTTATGTACAGGTTCGTGAGCTACTACTTGGTCTCGCGGCACCACTTTTGCCTGGAGGTCTGCTACTTCATAAACTACACCCTTCTTGCCTACATCCTCGTCGTCCCCGACATGCCCGAGGTTTTCATGGGCGCCTTCGCCCTCAGCATGTCTGTCGGTATTGGCAGTACGCTGATTCTCAACTTCAAAATGGTCTTCAGTGACATTCAGCAGTTCATCAACATGTACATGCACGTCTCCCCCGCCGTCACGTGCTTCGCTATACGGTGGCTCGCCGTCGAGTCCACCCCTTTGATTGGCTCCTTCACCGTCTGCCCTAGCTACTCGAAGGACGCCTGCCCATTCCTCGTTGACTTCTACACCGCCCTCACGTACTTCTTCGTGTTCCCCATCGCAGGGTACGCCTCCCACATGCTGCTATTCAACTTCTGGGTCTGGGTCGTCCCCCACCCTAACCTCCACAAGCGCAAGAACTACTGTAACACCTTCATCAAGCTGATGCAGGGCGGGTTCGGGGACCGCTGGGTCGACATCATGAGTGTGTTCGGCCGAAAGTGGGCCCTCTGGGTTTACAGCTTCGCTCAGATAGCTTGGGCCGCGGTCTTTTTAATAGCGGTCTCCCCACTCTACTACAGCAAGCTCGCGACGTTCATCTACCTCTGCGTGCTGCTGGTTCAGATCCTAGGAAACGGGGGTAGCTTCTACGCCTACAAGCTCAGGAAGCTTGAGGAGGTCGAGAAGAAGGTGAAGGAGTACGAGGACGACTCCGACTCCGACACCGCCCTTGAGAACGACTTCTTCGCCGAGGAGGAGGGCAGGGCTAGCGAGGGAAGGGGCGGGGGGGAGTGGACCATGAGGGGGAAGGGGAGCAAGAGGAGGCAGATAAGCACGGTGATACGGACGGTGGACAAGTTCAAGGTCAGCACGACGGGGTATGGGAGGGCGCACAGGGCGGAGATGAGCCGAAGGGCGAGCAACGGGAAGAGGGTCAAGGTGGCCAACTTGGAAGAAAGTGAGGAAAGGGAAAAGGAAAGGAACGAGGGCAGGGGGGGCAGGGGGAGGAAGGGGAAGAAGCAGGGGGGCAAGGAGGTCGGTAATGAAAGGGAGGTGTACGTAGGGAAACTTGCCGCGGAGAGAAGGCTGGAGTGTCAAAAAAGTGCCAGGCCGAGTGTTCCGTATTAATGGTTGTGATGTTTTTTAATTGATTTTTGAGTAAAGCCTGAGAAATTTCACCGATTGAGGGGGGGGGGGGGGGTGACTTATTCATCGCCCTCGCTCTGCTTCCGTCTCTTTTTCTCCCTCCTTTTCTCCCTTTCCTTCTTCCTGTCATCTTCCCCTTCGTCGTCTGAGTCCCCGTCTTGTTGGGGTGGGGGGGTAGGGGACCTCTTGCGGCGCTTCGATTTGCTCTTCTTCTTCTTCTTACCGGAGGAGGAGGACGAGGAGGAAGAGGAGGAGGAAGATGAGGAGGAGGAGGAGGAGGAAGATGATGATGAGGAAGATGAGGAGGATGACGAAGACGATGAGTCGCTCTCGCTCTCGCTCTCGCTCGTGCTCATCTCGGCCTTCAGGAGTAGGAGCCTCTCCTGTTCCTTCCTCGCCCTCTCCGCGATGAGCTTAGGCTGCAGCTTGAGGTGCTCCCTGAGCTCGTCCGTCAGAGGGCCCAGGCCTATGGAGGTGAAGAAGTTGATGGCGAACCTGGTGTTCTTGGGGGTGTCACGGGGGAACAGCCCCGAGAAGACCTCGGCCATCGCCGGGTTGTTGAACCTCTCGTTCAGCTTGGCTACGCCTAGGTTCTCGGCGATCTCCTGGATGAGGATCTTGATGAAAATCCTGCTGCTGCTGGTGGTGTCGTCCTGGGTGAGCCTTATGTGCCCCATGCACGTCCAGGGGGTCGCGTCCGTGTGCAGGAGGTGCGCAAATATCTTCGCCACGTTCCTCAGCTTGTTGGTCTCTAGCCTGTGGATGGTGTCGTAGTTCTCTGAGAAGGCAAAGTCAAAGGCCTCGCGCCAGCGGGAGTGGAGGAGGCAGAAGCGCTGGGCTATCAGGCCGTAGTACCGGAGGTAGGTGCGCTCCTGGGAGCAGCACTCGATGAGCATGTTGACGAGCTCGGCCTCCCTGCCTTCAGGGATGGTCATCTTGGCGAGCTTGTGGGCGCACTCCTCAAAGGATGCGCTGCTCATTATGGTGAGGTAGATGGTCCTGCGGAGGTTCACGAGGGCCTGGGCTGACATGTCGTCGATCTTCTGCTTCTGATTCGGGTCGACGATAGAAAGGGACGTGGAGACGGGCTCGGTGGGATCGGCAGGGTCGGACTCGTCGTCGGCCTCATTGTCGGAATCGGAGGAATCCTCAGTGTCACCCTCGCCGTCGCTGTGGGGGAGTAAGGGGGGGGGGGGTGGGGGGGGGGGGTTAGCGCATTCGTTCATCATTACTGTCTCCGACGTATTTATTTGTTCCCCTCGATCAGTCCTTCTCACCTGTCGTCGTCGCTGCTGTCGCTGTCCTCCCCCAGTACCTCCCTCCTAATTTTCCCCCATATCTTCTCGTTCTCCAGGTACTCCTCGTCCATTTGGAAAACGTCCAGCACGTCCTGCTTGTCCAGCTCCTCCTCGTCCAGCGTGAGCTCGAAGGTGATCTGATCGTCCGAGTCCACTAGGTCGAGCTCGTCAGAGACTGCGGGGTACTCCTTGAACTGGCCCTTGACGATGAGCATGAGGCGCTCGATCTCGAAGATCACGCGCTTGTCGAGGTCACCTTCGTGGAGGATGCCCCTGAACCTCTCCATGACAGCGTGAACCCCCTTGGGGGTCAGCTCCGTGAGCTTAGACCCGGCCTGCTTGGTGAAGTTTACGGCGATCTCGACTGAGTCGTTGGTGGGAGACTCGAGCAGGAGAGTGAGCAGCTGAAGGGCTAGGATCTCGTGGATTATGGACTGATTGAGAAGGTGGGCGAGGAAGGTAGTGGTGGCCAGGGTTAGGGAACGATCGCGCCGGCGGTAGGCGCGCCGGAATTGGAGGATTAGACGGGTTAGGAGGAGCTGAGGTGGGAAAGGGGGGAGGGGGGGGGGGTTAGATGGTGGGGGGGGGGTGGGGG
>BRYA01000153.1:0-39457 GCA_030267965.1 Triparma columacea | reverse complement strand
TCTTTATATATGGTATGATGCAAACCAAACTGAGACAGAACTTAGTTGATATCTCTCTCTCTCTCACACACACTCACCTCGCCGATCTGGGGGAGCTTGGTGTTAACTACCGAGATAAGCGCAGCAAAGATTGGTGTCTGATTTGGCGAGATGGCCTGCGCCCTCATCAAAGACTTGCACAGCACGCCCTGCCCCCTGATGAGGTTGCGTGAGAAAAGCTTGGCCGTAAGAGGCTTTATGTTCTTCTCTGAGAGCCTGTTCACAACGCCGTTGATGTCACGTCTGAGTTCCTCCCATGTGCGCTTCTGTGTGATCTCCGAGTCTGCTGGAGAGGAGGTAGAGGATGAGGCTGTAGATGCCTCGAGGTTTCGTTTCCAGGGTGGGATGTAAAGTCCGCTGGTAGACATATTAGTGTGTTATATGGGTATGTATGGGTATAATGAGTATTGAAGGGTAGATGTGGGGTAGATGTGAGGGCTAAAAATGGCCAAATCCAACAAAATGTGGGTAAATATGGAACCAACGGGGATGGCTGTGTGTGGGTGTGGCTTTATTTGTCTAGATTGCGACGATAATTGGATTTATGGTGGTGGCAATTTGTTAACAGTTATCTTATAGACGTAATCAGACTTGTCTTATATGTGTATACGTTGAGGTTCAAAAATATCAAACAATGCCAAATTGCAGTCCGAAAAGCAAGGAGAGGAGAGGTGATTGAGAATATAACCTTTTGTGCCTCTCATGGCGCGAAATTTTAGTGCAAAAGTAACTCCAGATGTATCCCCGGAGATATCCAGCGAGAAATCCGACGGACCTCCCATATCTACGAAGTTCTGGCTCTTGGACTGGACCAAAGACGATGTGCTTACGAAGGATGACCTTGTTACCTCCTTGATGCACATTGCCTATTTCCCAAGGAGAGAGGAAGTAAACGATTTTGTCGAGCGTTTGAAGGGGGGGACTATGGCCGACTTTGAGAAAGTTGCGGATCATCCGCTTCTCAACAGGAGGAAGGGGTTGTGGAACCATCTAACTATCATGAGAGACAGCCAAGTTGGGGCGTTATTGGAGAGCAAAGCAAAAAACACTTCATTCCTCTCAAACATATTTTGGATGTCCATGGCATACTTTGCGTTCCCGGTGAACATTTTTCTCGTGAGAGCTTTCACTGCCAAAGTTGGAATGACTGAAGAGCACTTTCGATCACATTGGCGACCGAACTATTTTGTTATGATGACCTTCCTCAACGTTCTTGGAATAATTATGTTCATCGTCCATGTGATTAGCAAGGGTGACATTTCTGCTTCCCTCATTGTTCTCTATTATGGATCAATTCTACTTCTCGTCTCCACTCAAATTGTATATGAATCTGTAGCTAACCTACCAAATTATAATGTATCTTTCCGACAGCTAAGCATTTATTGCCAGACATTCTGGTACGATGATATTTACGTATGCGGTATCAATGAAAGAGCATGCTTTAATCTTAGGGATTTTTTCCTCAAACATGTTGGAGGTGATTCTGCGCGTTACCTTGCAGGAGTGACTTTATCAGATGACGCGATGCAAATGCTTTACATGAAACATTTTGGCACGCAAATAACAAATCCCGGCATTGAATGCAGTGAGGACAGGGCGGCAAAGATAAAAGAAGCATATGCAGAGAGGGCAGAACTCAAAAAAACGATATACCCCAGAGATATGAAGAGAGATCATTCGGTTGCCTTCGTCATGGTAGTCTTAATTGTCCTGTCTGAGTTTCTGTCGGGTAATCTTGACTCTGGGGTCCATGCGACTGATATCTTCTGCCTTACTGTGGTCGCAATTGTCTTAGTGACCTGTTTGCCTCGAGCATACGCCGTTATATTTCAGTTAAGCATGCCAATCACTGTGAGATCACTTGAACGAGCAGATGCTTTGAATGAGCTTTTGCTAAGGCACAGTCCATTTGTACGTCGAAGAAACCATTTCTTCCTCGACATCGCTAAGGTGAAGAATGTTCAAGGCCTGACAAAAATGAGGCAGCTTTGCGACCTCACTATTGATAGGGCTGCAAAGGACACTGGTGTCATCTCGTCTCTTTTGGTGATTACTTCGCTTGTGAGTCTCGCTGCAGCAGCGGCGGTGCTCTTTTCGTATGATGACATCAAAAAAGCAGTGCTCAACAGATTCTTCATATATTTCTCTATCCAAGCTGTATATGGGCTAGCAAACATGTTCCCTGTCCTTGCTGTCACTATACGGCACAATCAACGGTATAATAAGGTTTTTGCTTCAATTGTCAACGATAGGATATTCGAAATCGCAAGCGTTGTGGCCTGTAATACTATTTCGTCCGAGACTCGTGAAGAAATGGTCGAAGCAATGCGGCTGCTGAAGGCGCTTCACGACTCGGTAGTTGAGCATCCAAAGATGCTGAAGTTGTTCGGTGTTCCCATGACTCCAGTTGTCTACACGCGCCTCCTCGCGCTCACCCTTTCCCTAGCAGCGTCAATGGTTTTCCGCCTTGTTTTCTAATTTTGCGTATGTGTTTTTACCGTAAACCTTCCAATTTTTCTATTCTGTCTAGACACAATGCGGTGTTGTTCTTCAGCTCAGAAAACCAAATGGATGGCAGGATTGAGATCATAATTGAATTGCATTTAATTTCCATTCCATCCATTCAAACGATATTTGAACAACATGGCAGAACTAATTGAATCATCATCGACAACGTCAAGTGATTTTAAATACGTAAAAATCCCATCTGATCCTAATCTACCCATCGAACAATTGTCAGCATCAAAGGCTGGAGGACTACAGAATGATGAAATGATCAAACTAGCGAAGCAATACTTCACATCTACAACCAACACTCAAACTGACCCAGAACAAGACAAAGCCATGGCGGCAAGCATCAGAGCTGAGGCAATTAAAGCAGGTGCCAACCCCGCACAACTAAGCGCAGTAAATGATGCCGCCCTCCTGGCCCTCCACAATTCCACCACCTGCGAAATCACCTGCTTGACCCTCCCCGTCGCCGCTAACTCCAAAACTGGCGTCAGCATGTACACTGACGACAAGGGGAGAGGGAAAGGACTAGGGACCAATGTGAGGGCCTCAGAGCTAGCTAGGACGTGCGGGAACCCAGACGCTGACATCAAGGGGGACGCGTTCGTTAGTAGGTATATTGACGATGAGGAGGGGGACGTGTGGGAGAGGGTGGACTTCGAGGTTAAGGAGGCGCAAGGGGAGACGGGGTGGACAGAAATCGGCAAGGGGAGGGGGGGGAGCTTGAGCAACGTCATGCAGGGGGGGGGGGGGGCGATGGAAATGGGGAGGGCGCAAGGACAGAACGCACCGGACGTGGTCAGGAAGGGGGACGGGTACGAGTGGACGGAGAACCCTGAGGAGGTGGAGATCAGGTGGGGGGTGGGGGGGGGGGTCAAGGGGAGGGACGTAAAGGTCAAGTTCGGGGCGAGGAAACTCAAGGTCGAGGTGAGGGGGGAGGTCAAGGTGGAGGGGGAACTGGGTGGGGCGGTGGTGATCGACGAGTGCACGTGGTGCGTGGAGGGGGAGGAACTCGTCGTTACACTAGGGAAGAGGGAGGGGGGGACCATGTGGGGGGTTGCGGTAAAGTGAGAAAAATACGCACGCACACACACTGAGAGTAGAGGGGAAGGGGAAGGGGAAATTACGGCAGAAGGGAGGGAGGGAGGAGATAAGTTAAACTTCTGAACAAGAAAATATTGTAAAGGGGGGAACGCCCCTCTAATTTTTGTTACTTGCATTAATATAGGGACCATAGCAGCCCATAGCATACCCCTCCTCCCCAGCACGCAAACAGAACTTCACGAGGAGGATGATTTCTTCACGTGATCCATAAGCTCCCTCATGCCCTCGCCCCCCTCTAGACCACCCTTGGTGGTGCACTTTAAGAACTTTACAGGGACCGGACTGTGCTTGTCGAAGTTGAAACTGCGGTCGGAACCGACGTCGAGGGGAACGGACTGGGAGAGAAGGAAGAAGGGGGAAGGGGGGGGGTAGGGGAGAGAGCGGGTCAGGAATACATTTGTAATTGCGAAGGGACCCCAAGGAATTTCGGCACAAAACTCACCTCCGACGTTATGTCGTTCGTTCCAAGGTTGTCCCCGAGGACGCCTGTCACCTCGGTTGTGGAAGCTGAGACCCGGAGGGAGTCAATCGTGGACGTTAAAGCGGAGCGGACACGGAGGGGAGACTTGGAGAGGGGAAGGTCGGACTTTGCACACACAATGACTATAGAGGAACAACCGGAGATGTGAGGGGACGTTAAAACCTTGTAAAGCATGGAAGCGGCAGCTGGGAGAGTCTTGGCTGCGGAGGAGTCAACAACAAAGAGAATCGTGGTGGCCCGACGGAGGTAAAGGGACGTCGTCGCTAAAAGACGGGGGTGGCCGGGGCAATCTATCAGGGGGGGCAGAGGGGGAGAAACCTTCTCCGTCACCGCCATTGAGGTAATCGTTGTGAGATCATCAATCCCAAGGAGAGAGTGGAGAAGGACTGTCTTGCCAGAAGAACGAGGCCCGAATAAAACTACGGCATCACGGGGCACACGCTTAGAAGCGAGCGAGCGGGAGGAGGTACCGGACGAGTAGGAACGAGAGGAAGTGAGGAGGGTGGTGATGAGGAAGATGGAAAGGATGGTTAGCATAAAAACCATTGAGGCCTCAGGTAGAGTATCAGAGAGGGCCTCATCGACGACAGATATCAGATTTACAACAGGAGGTGGGAGATAAGGGAGGAGAGTCGAACGGAGGAGGGCTAAATTTTCCATTGCGTTGAGGTTCGTGGGGATTCGGTTGGTTTGAATAGTTGACGTCTGTTAATGGTCACAGGGGGGGGGAGGAGGTGATTGAAGATTTTAAGTGTAGGCAGGAAAAGTTGTATTGAAGCAGATTAACGGCGCAGAAGTGTTACAAAATTGAAGCGATTTTTTTGGTGACATGGGATAAGTCTGAATTTGATATCGACTCACCAACATAATTATTTGTGATTGATTAATATTAATATAATTTTTCAATTCTCAATCATTTTAATGGTAAAATTTCAATTTTATCATCATTGTTAGTTTTTTGTTTATATTTACTGAAATACTTAAATATAATAAATATCATCAAGACAATGACTTTAAATCTTATATATTATAAATAATGCATTACAAAATAAAAAAATTCAAAATGAGGAATTGATTTTATTGACAGGATTAAAAATTAATATGGTTGTAAGTTGATTAGAAATTGTATTAATCAATGAATAGGAAAATTAGAAAAATCATTTTGCACGAAATGCGAATCGAAAATTTTGATTTTAATGTATCAGAGAACCCAACCCGAAACAATGTTCTTGTCATTATAGCTAGGAAAGGGCAATAAGGTCGCCAAAAACCAACACTAAAGCGAAGTTCTTGGGGTCTAACAAGCCCTCCATCTATACCTTAACTCAACCTCCTTTACTTCTACCACCCACTACCGTCAATCTCCCCCACCCACCACCCCTCCGCCTTCTTAATGCCTTTAACATCTTCCTTCTTCAGTGCGTCTCTGCAGTTGATCATAACCCTCTTGCCTCTATCCATGAAGCCAGGTCCGCAATTGACCACCCCTCTGACCACCACGGTGAAAACTTCATCAGCCCCCATCTCCTCCGGCCCCGGTAGCTCTACGCCCGGTACGTCCACCAGCGAAGTGTTGACCACGTGCATAACCCTCCTCTTCCCCCTCCCCTTCCCGTACAGCCTCTCAAGCCCCTTGGTCCCCCACGGGTCCCCTATCCCCCCGTCCCAAAGTAGGTCAAACTCCCCCAACACAACCACCCCCATAACCACCACCAATACTGCCGATATCGCCATGACAACCATAACATTCCACCCCCCCCCCACCACTCCCGCCGCCGCCACCAGTACCCCCACCGCGTATACCGCAGCTGTCTTACCTCTCCCCCCAACCTCCCCCATGTCCTTGTCCCATATGACAGGGCTAATAAGTCCTGGGAAAGTCGCGCTAGCTCTAACTGCCTTACCAACTTTCCCCCTCCCCTCTTTACCGCCTATAACCTTAAGTCCACCCCTAACCCCCCAAGCCGTAACAGTTACAGGTGTAGTAAGGTCTTTGAACTTCACACAATCATCCCCGTTGAAACAAACTTCTGAACAGAGTGTTTCGATAATCTTACCTCTCATAACCCCCCCTCTAAAAACCGCCGGAGGCGGATAAAAGTCACACGCATCCTTAAACCCCATATCAGCACCTTTTAATAAACTATCCCAATCAGGATCACCACCGATACAACTAGCCATCATAGCACCTGCTGAACTACCGGTTGCACCGAGACAGGGGAAGGGGGAGAGGTAGGGGAGGAAACCGTAGTATACGTAGAAACCAAAGAAAGATGGACCGAAGGAATAGTAGGTTGGAGAGGATAGGAAGGTTGATAAGGGGAGGTTGTTTTTGTTGAGGGAACTTGTTTTTATTTTTGAAGGGGGGAGAGATGTAGAGGAGGTTGGGGTACTTTTTGACGTCTTCGTAGTGTCTCTTTTGGGAGTATTTAACCTCTTGGATGATTTGTTTGAGGATGTTTTCGGAGTACGGGAGCGAGACCTGGGTGTCGAGACCTTGGTTTTTGTCTTTGTGTTTTGCGGCATGTCTTATTTAAGTGTTAAATTGGCGAATTTAAATGTGCAGTTTAGTGTTGTTGGTTTGATTTTGGCGTAAATTTGTTGTTGATCTTTTATTTCCACAATTTACTACTGCCTCTCTTGGCCCCCGGACTGAAAATGGAGAAAAGATGAAAAGAGGATTGATCTGAATGATCTATTGAAACTTGGCGGTTCTCGAGTTCAGGCAGGGTGTAAAATAATACCTTATAACAGATCCTATAATTTCGTAAAATAAATCGCCATACTTGTTGAGAAATGATGGTGTCTTTATGGCAATGGGCAGGATGGGAAATCGGAGAGAGCCGGAGAGGGAAATTAATTGGGATTTGGTGTATAGGTGTATCATACACGGTACATATACACATATAGAGAGTCCACACGCATGACTACATTTCCATACTCCATACATAGCGTCACAGGTAGCTTAATATGGCGTATGTGTATAATATTAGGGGTGTTAATGGCATTAATCTCCCGAGCTGGAAGTTCTGCAACAACAGCAACAACAACTAGTAGTAGCAGTACTAGCAGTAGTAGCAGCAGTAGTAGTAGTAGTTCTAGTGCTACAAGTGCTACAACAACAACAACAACAACAACTGTGGGGCAATTAGATGGTTACTCTGCATATGTCTTATGGTTAAAGTGGAAAGCACAACCATTACCCTACCTTGGTAAGTGCAACAATAAGTGCGAGAATGAGTATGAGAATGAGTGGGAGAATATCTACGTACAACAAGGATAGTATCCCAAGAGAGAGAGAGAGATTGTCTCCAAAGAGAGAGATAGTATCCAAAGAGATTGCTTCAAGACATACAGGGACATACAGGAATACAACCAGCCCACCAAATTGCCCCTCTCACCTTCTCTCATTCATTCACCCCCAAATATTGCCCCCAAATATTGCCACCTCCTCACTAACCCCCTCACTCACCCTTGATCATTCCCCTCACTCTAACCCTTCATCAAACAGAATTGAATGACAAAACATACGACATAATAACAGTAACAAGAACCATCATTGATGCCTACGGTCTAGGTGAGAATTATACAATCATTGCCTCTCGCACCACTCTCTTACCTTGCATCACCTCTTCTCTCTTACACTCTCTTACCACTCTCTTACCACTCTCTTTCTCACCTCGCCTCGCCTCCCCTCCCCTCCCCTCGCCTCACAGACCCCCCCCCTCCCCCCCCCCCCTCCTCCCTATCCTCAAACTCCAGCCACCCCCCCCCCCCCTTCATCTGGGATCTTCACTACGTCGACGTCTACTGTTCCTCCTACGATCTCTACACCCACAACCACTCTCCCTCCCAACCCCATCATCCCTCCCACCCCTACGGCCCCGAAGGTCCACTAGACTGCGACCTACTACAGAGCGTACTTAAGGGACCTACCAGCACAATCACAATGGCCACGAGCGTTACGACGGAGGGGAACAGACTGGTCAAGAACGCGGAGAGAGGACTAGAGGGAATGCTCAGGTGAGTGAATAGGCAGCCGCGCGCGCGTGTTGCGTTTCGAGTTTAAAAAAAAAATCCCCCATCCCTCACCCCCCCCCTTTCAACCCCCCCCCCCCCAAGCTACCTCGCAATGTCCCCTCCTCCCCCCTACCCCTTTTCCCCTCTTCTCCCTCCCCCAACCTCCCACACAACCCACCGTCAGTTAACCCCAACCGGATTAATCGCCCCATCCTCAACCCCTATACACGTATACTTCACACTACCACCGACCGATAGAACATCACACTCCACACCATGGCATCCTTACCCTCATAGATTAGACGGTGACAGTAATCTCCAACAGTATTATCTGGCGAAGTGTGAATCATCTCGAAACCCATACGCGTATTTACGAGCATGGGGTGGATATTGGTACCCCTCAATAAACGAGTCCACTCGTTATCGTGTATTCAAGGAAACCGGATACCTACACGGACTAGATTCCTCCGGTACCGCCCAGTCATGTCGTAACGTAGGTGAGGCCGCACGTAGAAAAGGTGACTGGGTAGAGGCTGGTGGATTACTCCAGCGTGGCTGCGCAGCCGGGGGTTTGGAGGCATGTGGGGGGATGGGGTTAATGATTATGGAGAGGGCTATACTTGGGGAGGTGGTTGATATGACTACCAAGTACGCGTTCGGGGAAATGTACGATGAAAAAAAGGAGGAGGAAATACTGGGAGGGAGGGGGGGAGGGGTTAGGGACTTTAATATGGCAAAGGCTTGGAGATTTGCTATGATGGGATGCCCGGGGGGGGTGGAAACTTATAGGAAAACTAATGGGAAAGAAATTGGGACGGGGAGAGGCACAGGGGAGGGGGTCAAGGTAAGGAGAGCGCCCAAAATGTTGGGGGGGGGGAGGGAAGGGGCGGTTTGAAACATATTCTGTAGTAAATATATATCGGATAGAAGACGGCGTACCACGGAGACGCGAAAGCAATGATATAACGCCAACAAAACAACTCCCTCGCACTTTCCCCAAACCCCTCAACCTACCTAACCCCCCCTTTCCCCCCCCCATCCCCGTAGATGAAATGCAACGAGCAAGCAATAACAGCAATCGGTCTCGCCTACATGCACGGGTTCACCTCCTACCTCTGCACCGACCTAAAGTGCACCCAAACCGTCCCCCTCTCCGTGCCCAAAGATCCCGTCGCCGCGTTACGTTACATGGCGGACGCGGCGGACGGAGGGGAACCCACGGCATGGTACTACTTCGGACTCCTCAAGCTCGGGTATGGAGGGTCCTCCTCAGAAGATTCAACCGGGGGACGGAAGGGGGGGGGGATTGGGAGGAGGAGGGAGGAGGAGGCTCAGAAGGCTTTCCTCCTAGGAGCTAGCCTTGGGCACGGGCCTGCGATATACAGGGCTATACTCGGGTGGATGAGGGGGGATGATAAGGACGATAATTGCATCATGGCATTGAACGCAGCGAGGAGCCTGGTGGATAGGACGGGGGGGAAGTACTGGGAATGGGCTATGTGGAGGAAGGGGGAGGGGGACATGGACGGGTACCAGGTTGCGGTTAATCTGCTGAGCAGAATGGGGTTTGAGAGAGCGAGCGTGCTGGCGGGGGAAGAAGCAGAGAGAAGAGGAGAATCAAGGTGAGGGGGAGTGGCGGACGACTTTGTATATACATAGTGTGTCTACAATGTAAGGACCCCCCATCCCCCCCCCCCCATCGCTCATCGCTCGTCGCTCCGCTCCTTGCAGTGCCGCAAAAATCTACTACCTTCTCTCTGCGCAGAGAGGCAACGTGATGAGCAGGGTAAAGGTTGGGGACTGGTGGTACTACGGGGGAAGTGGGGGAGGGGGGACCAAGGGTTGGAGGGGAGGCCTCAGGAAGCTGGCGAGGGAAATGAGGGAGACGGGTATCTTGGACTTCCTAGGGCTCGGAGGCGGGGGGGAGGACGGGGAAATGATCGATGCGGAAGAGAAGTCCAGCGGGATGGTAGACGAACCGTCCGCCAAGTCTATCGCCCTTTCCCACTACAGGTGAGCCGTCAAAAGGGTTGTAGCTTTTTGCCCTTACATCGAGTCCTAACCCCTTTCGACGATCGCTTCGCTCACGGCAGGTTTGCGTCCCCCTTGTCGGCCCAAGCCTCATACAACTTGGGTTACCTTTACCAGTTCGGCATAGGGCTCCCCAACCCCGACTACGCGCTCGCGAAGAGGTACTACGACATGGTCAAGGAAGAGAGCGAGTTCGCGGCGGCCGTGGCGCTTAGATCACTGCACTGGGGGGAAAAGTGGTCTGAGTTTAAACTGTGGTGGAGGGGAGAGGGGGATTTTGGGAGAAGAAAAAGAAAGGAGGAAAAAAAGAAGGAGGAGAAAAAGAAGAAGGGTTACACCTTTATAAAAAGGGGGTCAGAACTTGCAATCGCAATCGAGGGGTTTCAGAACTGTGTGAAGTGGACTGGAGAGTTTGTGACACAGTTCCTTGATAAGGTAAGAGTGGGCTGGAGTAGAGGGAGGAGCAAAAGGACCGTGAGAACTCCAAACTAACGTAGCTTCGCTCCTTCCCACAGATTCTCCCAGACATTGTGAAGGAGCGAAAATTTGGAAACAACCCATCGACGAAAGGGAAGAAAAACAAAAAGAAGAGGCCCCTTCGTAACATATCATCAATCATTTACAAGCACTGCACCTCCGTTACATTCTCGATGATCATCGCCGTCAGTAGCGTCATATCGGTCTTTGTAAGATTCCAGGCGTTCAGGGTACAAAGGTCTGAGGATAACTTGAGGAGGTGGGAGGAAGCGAGGCGACGGGAGAGGGAGGATGAGTCGCGTTCAATGTAAAAGTTTTCCTTTTTTTGACAAAGTTGATTTTCACTTAATTACAGTGAACGAAACAATACAGTGATGCGGTAAGGGGTGCGAAGTTGAGGCTTTCGAAAAGAACAGACGTTTCGAACAAGTTTACTCAAAACCCTTTGTAGAGTACGTCGGTCCTCACGACCCATTTCGTGCCCCTCCCAGTCACCCCGCTCCCCTCATGCAACAAACTTCTCTCGTTACCCTGAGGGAACACCAAGACGCACCCCTTCCTCGGCCTGCGACGAGCGGGAGGATGATTGGTGAGAAAAGTGTGCGGGAGTTTCGCAGTTTGCGTGTTTTCCCTTGCCCAAACGCCGACGGTAATCTCACCTAACTTTCCTCCCCTCCAGCCCCCCCCCCTTCCTCGGGGTAAAGAACGTCGTCTCCCCCCCCTCGAAGTCGTCATTAAGGTAGATTAGGAACGTCAACCTGCTCTTGACCCCCCCCTCGTCATCCTCCGTCAGCCTTCCGTTCCTTACCCCCCCCCTCACCCAGCTCCCATCAATGTGCATCCTGTAAATTCCGCCCTCCTTATATCTGAACCCCCTCCACCTTGCGTTAATCCCCACCGGCTTCTTCCCCTGAACCTCCGGCACGAGGCCCTCCACTCGTCTCCATATCGCCCCCAGCATCCCCTTCTCGTTCGTGCCCTTGATTCCACCCTCCCCCGTACCCTCGCACGTCATCCACTCGCACTCCCCGATTCCAGTATCCTCCTTCCCAAGTACCAAGTTCTTGGAGAACCCCATGAGCTCCAGCGTGCCCTTAACGTACTCGCACTCCCTAGGAGACAGCACATTCTCGAGCACGAACGCTCCTTCCACGCCCCTAACGTCGTGTTTTTTAACCAAGGTTTTACATTGGAACAATCCCCTGTTCCCCTCCCCGCCGTTGCACACGGGATCGGAAGACATTCTTACCACGAGATCGTTCTCGTTCGGAGGCTTACGTTCGGGTCCCGGTATTCTAAGGCATTCTTTGAACGTCGATGAATCCGGTACATAACAAGGCAGCATCTCCTCCCCCTCGAATTCCCCTTCTGTTGTCACTGTTGTGGTAGTAGGGGTAGGAATCGAGAACGTCCCAACGTAGAAAATACCCTCCTCCCCTCCCCCCTTCTTTTCGCCCCCCTCTCCCTCCTCCATCTTCGCCTCCTCCAGTGCTTTCCTAGGGTCGTGTGCGTTGTCTCCCCTCACACTCCCCTCCCCTACCCCAACTATCCCAGCCAGTAGTCTGATCCTCCTACCCTCTCCCCCAACCTCTCCCCCCTCACCCCCCCCGTCTGAGGCCATGCGGACCCAGCGCTGTACGGTCCCCTGTTTAACCTTGGTCCCCATGTCTCTGAGAGCTCGGAGGTAGAGGATCGCCTGCTCTTTGTCCTTGGATGTGCTGGGGGGGTTAAGGTGCGCTGTTATTAGGGAGGCGTAATCGGGGAGCTTGTACTGTGTAAGGGAATGCTGGACCAATGGGTGAATTGCTCGACGGAGGGACTTCATTGCAGGAGACCAGTACAAATCGGCGCCACCTGAACCGAGCTGGGTCAAGTAATCGAGGACTTCGGCCGTGGGGGGACCTAAAGGGAGAGTGGGGGGACCTAAAGGGAGAGTGGAGGGGGAGGTTGCCGTGGAGGAGGTTGCACTTTGAGGCACTAAGGAAGCTTCAGAGGTGATTGACGAGGTGATGGTAGTTGACGAGGTGCGTTTGAACTCTTCAGCTACCCGCTGTGCCTCTAACTTTTGCCTTTTGCGTTTGTTTTTCCCCATCTTTGATTTTCTTCCTGTGGCCCTTCAAAGCCTGCTCTATCTGTTTAGTTTAATGGACAGATTATATTGTTTATTGGTGTCTTTAAGGGATAATTGAAGAGTATAAGTCAATAATATTAGGAAACAGCGTATTGGGGAAGAGAAAAGAGATTTGTTCTTTGCCAAAATCCTCCAATCTCCTCAAAGTTCTCTGAAATCATGATTTCACGACGATTTCTACTCATATTCATTCTTATCACTATACATGTCCAATCATTCACTACATTCACTACATTCACTATAACTTACAAATCTCGTACAAAAACCAGGAGAATCACCAACATCAAAGCCTTCAACCCCAGCAACCCCACCAACTCAGCCATTCAGTCAGCATGCGCTGGATTAAGAGGTCGCAAAAGTGGACTCTTCGAGATTGACTTCCCTCTCACTTCACAACTGAATCGGGCTGGCTCTGGGAGCCTGTCTGATGCGAAGATGATTGAGGAAAGACAAAATGCCTTTGTATCTTCTCTTAAAGCAAAGATATCCCTACCAATCATCGGCCTAGGAAGTCCCTGCACCGTATACTCATTCTCATCATCATCCCTTCCCTTCCCCGCTGACGATGGGTCGATACTCCTTTGCGTTTCCCCTTCCCAACCTTCCCACTACAAATCCTGCCTCGCTCGTTCCACAACTTCACCCACGCTGATTGTGAACGGTATTTTAAAGACCAACAAATCCGTTCCATCAACCGCCACCAGCCTCTACTATCAAAAGCCGTTAACTCACAATAGTCAGATATCCGGTTATCTCCTCCGTTCCTACCCCTCCCCTTACCAGGTTCTGGATCCTCAAGGTCGCGTTCTGAAGACGTACGTAAGCGAAGACGAGGTACTGGTTAGAGGGACCAACACACCTGACCTTCGGGACGCTGTCAAGATATGCTCGGCCGAGGCTGACAGGCGGGCGATAGAGGCACGCAGGGTTAAAAAATAGTGTGCGTTGTACTATACTGATTCGAATCAAATACATAATATTGTTATTGGTATATCATACACAAATTTTGTACGAATTACCCAACAAAACCTCTCTCTACCCCTTCGGCGGGAATGGTCTTTCGTGTGTGAGAATCCCCTCGCACCCGAGTTCCACCAGCCTCTGAAAGTTCTTAACCGCATCCCCCCTGAACTCCCTCCTGTAGTCGTCATAGTATTCCACCCATTTCCTGAATTTTTCATCCCACCACAACGCCATGTCTGAAGGCAGCATCATGAATGGTTCCACCCCTCCTCCAAACTCCAGTTCCCACTGCCGTTTTCCCGCATCTGTGACTCTCATGCGTGACTGACCTCTGGCAACCGCCATCCTGTAGACGGATAAGTACCCCAGTCCGTGTTCGTAGGCGCTCCATTGTGCGGGTCCGAAGGAGTACCATGGGTGCTCGTACCCCGAGATTTCAGGATGGCAGCGGCCGAACATATGACCGAGTAGGATCAAGCATACCGCCTCCTTGTCGTTGAAACCAAGCCTGTCGAAGACTGAACGAACCCCGTCGATCGTTGTTTTCTCCTTCACATGCACCGGGCAACCAGGGGGTGCATTCTTTAAGGGGCCTCTGTCAGCCTCTGGGAGTCTGCTACCGTGGCTGTTGTGCTGACCGTCTCCGAAGGGACACATTGAGGGACCGTACTTTGAGGAGGCCTCGGAGGAGGTGAAATCCTTACGACCGTAGGAGAAGGGGATGAAGGGACCACCCGTGCTCTCTATCGCGACACAGCCTGCAAGTATGTATATGTCTGCAAGGGAGAGGAAGCAGTACTTTTCGTGGATCGGGACCAGGAGCTCGGCCGCCAAGCCGAGGCCAGCATTCTCCGGGTCCTGTGACTCTTTTGGGAATCTGATGGTGCATCCGTTGGACCCCCCATTTCCCTTGTTCTTGTCCCATGTCCCTGAGAGGTGCCATGCCATGCGAATGAAGAGCGGCGCGTAGCTACCGTCGTCGTGGTGGGGTGCGCGCATGAGTTCCTTAAGGTCAGACCTTATTAGGAGCATGGAGAGCGGCAGGCTGAGCTTCATTACCTCCTCCACGAGCTTGTCCCTGTCGCCCGAATGATCCCTGAAGCTGTTCACCTGCTGCGACCTCAAAAGAGACTCCAGCTGAAGTACGGTTAGAGACTCAAGATCCAACTGAAGGGCCCCACCGTTCGATTGCTGCGATGTTCCTGCCCCCATCATCGGAAAATGAGCGGAATCCCAGGTTCGTTCCTAAAAAAATCCTTCCTTTTCGTCAAAAACATACACATTACTTATTTTTCCATTAGCACATAACCTATCCCGATGGAGTTACCTTGCTCGTGTCTCCTCGCTGGCTGCGATTGCTGCCCTCCGCCCTGAAACGCATGTGGGCGGTGCTTGACGCCCTTTCCTTGGCCGCCTTTTCATCAAAGAAAGGCCCACAGAGCAATACGGCGACAAGCAGAAGCACCACTATTATGCTCAGGCCGAACCTGCGCGAGTTTCCTGCACCACCCAGCTTTGCGTCCACGCAATAGCCGAACCACAAATTTGGCACAAAGTTCAGGGACTGCGCAAAGAATAAATAAATCCCCTGCATCTCCACTTCTTGCCCAGCGGGAATCGCTGTTATGTACAAAGATGTTAGCATGGGGTGAATACCTCCCAGGGCAATCCCCGCACTGACTGTCAGCGGGTAGATAAAGCCAATGCTCTCTTTGTCGACGACAAAGAGGACCATGGAAACAATGCTTGCAATAAGAAGGAGGCTCAGTTTTACGAGAGCAGACTTCGTTCCCCACACTTTGCCAGCCCAATTGGCTATCAAGGACCCAGGAATCGAAGAGAGCATCGTCAAGCCAACCAAATTGGTCGGATTCTTTACATTCAGCTGCTGCATGGCGTAAACGGGTGTCAGGAAAATAACCCCGCCGGTCCCAGCGTATATGCAAGCCACGCCCACCAAGAGCTGCAGCAGCGACCGGTCTTTTTGCCATAGGAGCTTTATTGTATGGCAAAGCTGAAACACGGGGTCGAAGAGTTTTCCCCCCTTCCCCCTCTTGCGTAGGGCAGGCCTCGTCAACAGATGCATTGAAGCGTAGCCGAGCATAGGGAGCGCGATACACACGAAGACGAGGTTGCCCATGGACGCAGTCCCAGAGACGTCCAATTCGGTGATGCTCCCCAAAACCCCAACAACCAATAAAAACAACAACATTGAGACTAGCTCGACAGTTCGACCGATACTCTGCAGGGAGACGAGCTCCCCCTCCCCCTCCGCTATTTCCGAGCAGTAAGCCGTGAGGCACGGGTCGTGAAACTCACGAATGAATTGAACGCCAAAAAGAAGCGCAATGACAAAAACGGCCCAATTCGACTCATTTACAAAGGCCAGAGGAAGCTGATATATAACATATACGCACAGCGTCCCTAGCGTGAACAGCCTCCTTCGGGGGGTGGAGTCCGCAGCTGCTCCAAGGATGGGGAGTGACAGCATAGAAATAATGTTGGAAATTGCGCTGAGGATGAGAAATCCGGACACGACGGGCAAAGAAGTGCCGGGGAAATCCGCTTTACAGTCTATTTGAGCGTCCTCGGCCTCAGTCACAGTCTGGTTGACAGCAATATGTTTGCCTGTTGTGGTGCAGTTGAGACTGGTGTAGGCAATTGAAATGATAGACACCTGCATGAATCTAAATGAGGGCGGAAGTGACAAGAGTCAGCCCATGAGGGGCGAATGAGATGACGATGACAAAAACTACTCACATGTAAGCACTAAAACCCCCACCACGAATCGCCATACATGCTAGGACAGCTTTTGCTTCTCTCTTTTGAAACACCGTGTTGTCCAACAATAGGTTGACGATGCCCATGATACCGCGTTTTTACACAACAGAGTCAGAGAGCTTGGGTCCAGGTATGAAGGATAAGTTTTTGTTTGATTTGTTCAAGAAAATTACTTCCCTTTTTCGGGTGGGTCCCAGAGTGGGGAAGGGGGGGGGGGGAGACAAAGAGAACGCCATAGCAAAAAAATATAACAACTAATCCGTAACCAAGCTACTACTGAACCATTCAATTAAATTACAAACCTTCAAATCCCCTCTGTTGCTACAGCCCTTGTTCAGTATCTTTCTTGACGATGGTCCAAAATTCAACCACAAAGTTGAGGCTGAGCACACCAATCATGATAGCGGCAAGCACGACCGGTCCTAACGGGTCGTCCCACCTCCCCGGTATCCTAATCCTGATCCTTTCTGCTCTCCAGAGGAATGTGTGCAGCGCGTATAGGCAGAAGAACATGCTCACCGGGAGCAGCAGCACGCCGTACCACTGGCTGAAGCTCCCAGGCTGCGAGAACGCCAGGATACCGGATGCCACCCCGCTCAGGAGCACGGCCATGTGGAGCCAGTGGATGAACGTCCTCTCGTTGGCGAAGAAGGTCTTGGGCTCGACCTTCTGGATGCTGGTGGGGGCGGCGGTCTCGATCTGGTACCCATAGCAGCAGTTGGTGGGCCAGCAGGAGACCTCCTCGTCCTCGTCTGTGTCATAACCGTAGTTCATGCCAAAGTTGGTGTATTCTGCCCCCAGTTTGTCTCCTGGGTTACCCGCAATCTTCTGCCCGCTCGTTCTCGCGTCGGTCAGGCCTACCTCCGCCCTCTCCGTGGTCGTGCCATGGGGCAGGAGGTGCGGGTAAATTTGGTTCGCCCCGGGTCCCGCCGCACTCCTGTCCCCGAATTCGTCGGCTTCGTCCTGAGGGGACGTTAAGATGTGCTTCGCACCAGAGGCGGTAATGGACTCCACGAGGCTGGCGTCGTCGACCCAATAGGGTACGGCCTGGACGTCGTCCGGCAGCAGCGTGGCGCATCCATGGATGAACTGCGCGGGGGGAGGGGCAAAGCGATGACGACCGAAGGGTTGCGTTAGAGCGCTTGGAATTGTCATCATAGCTGTCTCTAACCCTTATTGCCCAACTCTCACCTTGCTGAATTTGTGGACCTCGTAAAGCATTCCCGAGTTCTGCAGTTGCTCGACCCATTCTGGCGTGCTCTGTCCCTCCTTAACCTCGAGTTTGATCTCCAGGACGGCGTGGGGGAACCTGGCAATCTCGTTTTCCTTGATGGGCTTGGCCTCGTCCCTGTGCCATCTTTTGCCCCCCTCGAGGTCGTACCCCCTCTCTGAGATCATGCAGAGGTTTGTGTCGAGGCTGACCCTAACGGTCGCGTCGAAAGGGATCTGAAATGCCGTCCTCATGTACTGCGTCCTCATCGTCGGCACGCAAATCTTGGTGTTCACGGCCTGGGTTATTTCCCTGACCAGGAGCTCCCAGTCTGCGATCTCCTCCTTGGACTTTCCCTTCTCCTTCATCTTCCTCTTGGCCTCCTCAATGTCGTAGGTTCCCGCCATGATGTTCTTGACCTCCTTCTCCTTGATGATGAACCTTTCTTTGACGCTCACTTCACCGGTCCAGGTGTCCCTGTGGGTCTTCCTCTCGACAAACACCGTCTCAGGGGCGCCGTTGCCGTACCAACGCAGGCGAAGGGCAATGGCCCCCGGGGTTTTGTCCAGGCGGCCGTGGTAAAGCTCGAGGTTGGAGTTGTCCAGGTACACTGAATTGGTGAGTTGGGAGTCGGTCTCCCCCGTGGCAGTCTTTTGGAGGAACACGGGGAGGTGTTGGAGGACAGCGTACTTGACCTTGCTGATGTCCTCGGTGCTCACCCAGTACTTGGTGGTGGACCTCATAAAGGCCTGGCTGCCGGTGTCATTCTCCTTGGCGGCATGGTCGCCCCTAAGTTCGCTATAGAACTTGCTCAACCTGACCACGATGTCCGAGTAGTCCCCCCTCACCCACGCCTGCGAGTGCATCCTTCCCACGTAGAAGGACTTGCACTGGTTCGGCAGGTTCTTGTCGTGCTTCTTGAGGATCTTGTGGAAGCCTGTGAAGTTGAGGTTCACGTACTTCTCCAGCTTGAGGAACTCGTTACCTATACGGTCGACGGCGTCCTTGAGGCCGACACCGTCACCTTTGCCACCCTTGAAGTCCCTAATTAGAGCATCCACTCTCTCCAGCTCTTCCCTAATCTCCCTAACCTTGGTAGTGGTGTAATTCTCGACCTTCTCGAGCTCCCTGTCCATCATCTTGAAGAAGTGCTCCTGAGTTATTTGCTCAACCCCCGACTGCAGGTCTGTCATTGGGCGACCGTGGAGGTCTGTAGGTGGTGGCATTGTTAGTGATACCATTCTGGACGATGCGTTTGCGACCGACTGGTGGCGGGTTTGTATGGGGGGAGCGAGGAGGGGGTTAGGATTTCGTTATATCAATACGTATCTCAATATTCATTCCTAACACGTATATATGACCGCAAGGGAGACAAAAGGGCAACAAAGGACGGGCAACAAAGGACTCAAACAAAAGCCCAATGCCATGCAGCAGGTGACAACAGAATAAAACTCGGGCAACGAGCAGAATTGGGGATAGACTATCGTTTTACAGGAGCACTAAGCCACCTCAAAACTGACGATTGATATAAAACATGTATATCTGAATCTAGTCTGCCAAATTTGAAGTTGATGCACTCCAAGCGCCAGTGGTCAAGCTTGACTTACCCCCAATTTTTTCTCTGTCAATCGCTTTATGACGCCCTTAAGCTCATTATAGTTCAGATACTCATCCACTGATATCGTTGGGTCAATGTTTTGAGCCAAATACGCCCCAAATTTGACCATAAAGATACAATTTGTGATGTCCACAAAGTCGCAAATGTCGCAAAGTCAACCAGAGGGAATCTTTAAAAAGGAAACTCAATCAAGGCGAAACGAGCCCTGAAAAAGTACGTCAGCGAAGGCGAAACATAAACTGGAGACATTATCGTAAATTTCTAAACGTTTCGCCTGTTTGAGCAGCGCTTGGGCACTTTAGGGAGTATGGGGGGATAATAGGGGGAGATTGGACGTCAAGTTGCTCCCTCATCTTGTGCTACACTGAGACAAGTCGACATGCCCTTCTCGCAGATTGTTTGACACGCCGAAAAGCCAATCTGTTATTATTAACCCAATCCCAATTACAATGAAACTGCTTTGATCCGGACTTAAAAGAGGTTATTGAAAGATTTGTAGGTTGTTCTAGGCATTGAATCACCTCATCACCCCCGACTCTTCCTCCTATTGAACAACCTCCCACATACAGTCCACCAAACCCATCAAAGTCGTCGCAGAACCTCTGTTAGGGTTCAAGACATCCCTCAATCCCCCCCAACTGCGTTAACCCTGTCTTTGCCTAAACCAGGCCAAAAACTTCGAATCTAGCTCTTCCCTATAAGCGATCCACTTACATTACTACTCATTGTACAATCAATCCATCATTCCCGACGCATTTGGTCAATTAGAAGAGAAATCCTATCCCCCCCCCCTCCCCGTCGTGCCCACCTACTCCCATCCTCCAAAAGCTAATCCCTGTAGACTTCGAACGCAAACCCAACGCTCCGGAATAGTACCTCTCACTTATTGACGACATCATCAGCTGTCCGGTCTGATAAGAGGTTATGTCGTCAGGGTTACATGATGCCTCAGACCTCTCTTCTTCTGTGTCTAACTTGATCCCCAGCAACTCAGCCCACGACCCATCCCTTGAAGAGACATCCGAACCCGCCCCCGTGATGGAGAATGGGATGGCCAATTCTGGCACGCAGCTTCAGGATCACAGGTAAGATCCAAGAGCAGATGACAAAAACCAAAACCAATTTACACCTCCCGCCGAGTAGCGGAGAGACGGTTGCTGCAGGTTGCACATCGGACAGGGCTCGCCTTCCCTTTCTCCGCTTTAATGTCTCTCTTCCCTCCTGACCCACCCCACCCCTCCCTCTCCGATTCGTTCACGCTCATATTCGCAGGGGACTTTTCACGCCGCCCCCCAAAGACCCTTCCATCCCGTCATATGATCCTCTAGTCTCTCCCTCATCTCGGTCTCTTGAGGCAAGCGTAAATCAAGTCGTCGAGGGCGAGGATGTGAACACCAGCTTCCACGAGAACGAGAGCTTGCCCCTTAAAACCGGGGAGGTGGTCGAAAAGATGCCAGAGGGGGAGGGGGATTGGAAGGAGAAATACGAGGAGATTAGGTGAGGAGAAGGGGAGTGAAAGGAAGCTTTTTAGGAAGACGTGGAGGGAGGGGCGAAAAATAAGGCCCAAGGGGAGGGAGAGGGAGGGTTAGGGAGGGAGAAGGGTTTACACACACAAACGCGCGCGCGCGCACGCACGCACACACACACACACACACACATACACACACGGAGGGAGTGACGTCAAGGGGGAGGAAGGCTGCGGGAGAGGAGACCGTAAGGGAGCGCAGATTGAAAGGGGAGCGGTAACGCTAGACACCAAGACTATGCGGAGCGACACGTAGAGCTATAAGCTCAAAAATGATCTACATGCGAAGCGAATTAACGAGAGCAGTAGAGCTAGTGACCCGCCTCTCGCCCTCTCTCCCTCAGTCTGGCATAAAACCTTGATTTTAACCCCATTTGCTCCCCCCCCCCTCACTCAGGCAAATGTACGATTCAGTAATAGGCGAGCTTTCAGTCCGTAGAAATTCCACAGACTCCAAGATTAAAAACTATCAGAAAGAGCTTCAGGAGAGGGATCGATTAGTGAAAAAACTCAACGAAGAAATCTGGAGACTCGTCCCGCTAGTCAAGAGCAAGGAGGTGAGGAACATGCTCGAAGGGGGGGAAGGGCCCACAAGCTGCGACGTTGCAATAGAAATTAGCTGAAGGTTAGAAAGGCGACGATGAAAGAGGGGCGACAAGACAAGTACCGTCGAGTCGGGAAGAGCGAAGAAGTCCTGCGCTTCTCCCTCTTCATCTCCCCCCCCCTTTTTTTGGGGGGGAGGTGCAAAACCACGTGCGGGGCAGACCCCGCTTAAATCCTACCAAGGCGCAAGAAATAAAACGACCGTCGACACCCCACCACTACCACCACTTTGACCTATTTTCATTCTCACAAAAAACTTACGAACGCACACCTCTATACGCTCGCCGCCCAATTCAATGCATACACATCACTAACGTAAATCCCAATTCGTTCGACGCTTCGCTGCTACCCCATACTCCCAGGACGAGTCTAAGAAAGACAAAGTCGACGACTCAAACACAGGACTTTCGCGGCTCCTCTGCACCTTCCTCCCAAATATGGTCATCAGTCATATAAACCGCGATCAGCTCACAAAAATCGAGCCCCACTACACTGTCCACCCTCACACCACCCTTCTTTTTGTCGATATAAGCGGGTACACGGCTCTGGCGCAAAAGCTGGGTTCGGAGGGTACGCTAGGGACGGAGAAGCTGTCCGAGGTGAGAACGGGAATGATAAATTACCCAAACAGTAACCGAGCAGTCGCGACGGTGTTGCTAACGTTGGAAGGCACCCTTTTTAGACACTGCTGCTAAATGTGTCGCCAGAAAGCGTAACGTAACATTATTTACTCACCAACGCAACCCTTCCCGCAACTCTCTTCGCTCTGTCGCAGTCTTTGGACGCGTTTTTCAACATTGCCATAACATCGATTTACAGGCACGGGGGGGATGTAGTAAAGTTCTGCGGGGACGCTTTGATGTGTGTGTTCCTGGCGGAGCAGAAGAACCTCATGACGAGCATGGCCGCGAGTGCGGCCGACTGCTGTCTGGATTTACAGAAAAAACTGAGAGGATTCAAGGCTGCAGAGGTGAGTTGAGAGGAGATAGTGGGGGTGGGGGTTTGAGGCAGTGGGGGGGTCGAGAAAAGAAGGAACTGGGAGAGAATGGCGGGGATCCCTTGTTACCTACCTACCCAGGAAAATGGCTAAGGTTGGGCGCTTTCAAGACGCCAGTGTCTCACGCTCCCCTACCCACCTCCCGCATCCCAGGGCGTTACATTGGACCTTAAGCTAATGCTAGGCTTCGGTACAGTGATCGGTAACTACGTGAACTCCTCTACCTATAACCACTCAGAGTTCCTTATCTCTGGCGAGCCCATAAAACAAGTCGCGATGATCGACAGGATAATCAACCCTGGAGAGATCATCATGTCTCACGAGTGCTGGCAGGTCATAGAAGACCTGGTTAAGGTTAAGGCCTCTACCGACGGGTCGATGAAAATTCTAATCGGTATCTCTACAGATGTATCAAAATTCCAGCACATTCAGGATTCAAAGGTTCTCAAATTCGGTAACACGGAGAACAAGGTAAGGAGAGCGCAGCAATAGTCTCACGAGTCACCGCCGTAGTTATAACGACTGACTAACACCATAACCTTTGACCACTCCCCTCCTCCCGCAGCTGCTCTCACCCTTCATTGATACCCACATCTACGAGCAGATCAAAGACATTTCTTACACTTGGTCCCGGACGTCATCCTACTCTGATTACACTCGCTCGCGACTCTCTCGGCACGAGACTTGCACGACTCTCTTTGTCAACATGTTCTCAAAAAATTTTACTAGCTCGAATCCTCAGCACAGCCTTGACACATTTCAGTCAGCCTTCATCGCAATATACGAGCCCCTCCGAAAATACCATGGGGTGCTTCGCCAATTTCTCCAGGATGACAAGGGACAGGTCGCGATCATCATATTTTCAGGGAGGGAAAACAACACCCTAGCGGCATGTCGCTGCGCCCTTAAAATAAAGGACAATTTCACCGAGCTCGACATTAAATTTGGCATGGGGATCGCCACCGGAAAGGTAAGTTCTATCTTGAAAATCAACTCGTATAACTCGAGATGACGTGCCCCGTGTTTTGCACCTTGATACCCCTTCCCAACTGCTATGCAAATCAAACCAACCCAATCCTCCCCCTTGCCCTCTCCCGCCCAGGTTTTCGTTGGTCCCGTTGGGGACCATTCTAGGCGCGAAATGACGTGGATAGGTGACTCGGTGAACCACTCGGCTAGGCTCATGGGGAAGGCTGCGAAGACCAACCGCATCTTTGCTGACAAGGCCTCCGTTGATGCGGCCGCAACTGAGATAGCTTTTGAAAATATTGGGCAGATCGCCCTCAAGGGAAAGGGCCTTGTTCAGTCATACGTAGTAAACGGCTTGAAGTTCAAGGGATCGGTTCTGACGGACCGGCTTAATGAGACCTCGGACATGTCCTCTCCCCCTCAAATGTTTGACAACATGGCTTCTTTTCATTCTTCAATTCTCCTCGACTGGGCCATATCAGTTTCTAAGTTGTTCGGCACCAACGGCACAAACGGCACCAAAGATACCAGAGACATTAACGGCACCAACGGCACTGAGAGCACTATCGGCAACAACGGCAACAAACTAGCAGGTGAGGACCAGTGGTAGAACGTTTGGGGTTAGGAGGGGGGGGGGGGGGGAGGGAAACGTAGGGGAGGGTACTCCTGCACCTGCGCCTACTCCTGCTGCGCCTACGCTTGCGCCTACGCTTGCGCCTGCGCCTGCGCCTTCGCTTGCGCCTACGCTTGCGCCTACGCTTGCGCCTGCGCCTGCCTACGCTTGCGCCTGCCTGCGCCTACGCTTGCGCCTACGCTTGCGGGGGACGAAAAGGATCGGGAGGGAGGGGGGGAAGGGAGACTGCGATGGCGTACTGCGATGGCGTTTGAACAATAGTTGTATGTGTTTTCTCCTTCACTTCATCCATTGACACGAACCTTCACTTTCCCTTCCTGCACGTCACGCAGTTGCGGGCAAGCCGGGCGGCACCTCCGGGAATCCAGTCACCCCTGCAAACAGCAAATCGAAGAAGATTGGCCACGTCAACACCCCTTCTAAGTTGGCGAAACAGAGGACTAGAGAAAACCCTATGATCAACAAAATGAAGAGTCCTGGACCAGGAGGGCAAGTCGGCAAGGGCAATGACGAATCTTTTAAGATGGAACGCAAGAGGATACGGGCTCAAAGTGACGACCAAACAAAGAGAGAGGTTCCAAAGATAGGCGGAACCACAAGGAAGAAGGCCGATGAAGTCGAAATCAACAAAGCCACTCCAGATCTCCAAAGAACTTCGTCGAGGTTTTCTAGACACACGGGTAGTTCCCTGCCTCTGGCTAATGGCGACCCTCAAACCAATAGGAGAAGCACAAGGAAGAGGTGAGAAGATACGGGGGGGAGGGGGAAGGGGTACTACGCTTGCGACACTTGCGACACTTGCGACACTTGCAACACTTGCGACACTTGCAGGCACTTGTGGGCACTTGCGACGCTTGCGACACTTGCGAACACTTGCGACACTTGCGAAGACTTGCGACACTTGCGAACACTTGCGACACTTGCGAACACTTGCGACACTTGCGAACACTTGCGATGCTTGCGACACTTGCGACACTTGCGACACTTGCGAACACTTGCGACACTTGCGAACACTTGTGACACTTGCGAACACTTGCGAACACTTGCGACACTTGCGAACACTTGCGATGCTTGCGACACTTGCGACACTTGCGGACACTTGCGAACACTTGCGATGCTTGCGACACTTGCGACACTTGCGACACTTGCGAACACTTGCGACACTTGCGAACACTTGCGACACTTGCGAACACTTGCGAACACTTGCGACACTTGCGAACACTTGCGATGCTTGCGACACTTGCGACACTTGCGGACACTTGCGACACTTGCGAACACTTGCGAACACTTGCGAACACTTGCGAACACTTGCGACACTTGCGAACACTTGCGATGCTTGCGACACTTGCGACACTTGCGGACACTTGCGACACTTGCGACACTTGCGAGCTGCCTTACATAGACTCGGCGAACCACAAGAAGGGGGCGGGCAGCAAAATACTGTACGACGCGTTCAGGGACGTTTACACAGGGATAGGATACTGGACGACGCAAATTGTTCCTTCACCTCCTTCCAGCAATGCTCGGCTTGGTTGGTCGCATTTACATTCGCCCTTTCTAATTGACGCCATGATTCTCGCTCGCCATCGCAGCGGAAATTTAAAGACAGGGTGAGAATGGACAACAAGAGAAATAGTGTTGCGGAGACAATTTTGCGATAAACTTGTGTCGGAAGGCATCTAAATCGAGACCTCAGTGACATCTATGTTGTAAAAGCTGTGAACATCCTGCGAGGCGAAGCGTGCGGCGCTGTTGGCGGCGCGCGTGGCCGAGGGCGCGGCCGCCGAGGCACCGACGGAGCACGCGTGGTTGATGGCGTGGCGGCAGCGGTGCATTCGCGTGTTGCAGCAGCGGCAACCGTGTGGGCCGACCACCGGCAGTCGGTCGACGCGGTTGGCAGCGGCGCTCGAGGCGCACATCGCGTTCAGCGCGTGGCCGCACCCCCATAAATGATTCCCGAACTGAGTTAAATCCCCCCCCCCTTCGACTCCGCAATCCTTATCCATTAACACATTGTTTCGCTCATCGCTTCGCTCATCGCTTCGCTCATGGCAGCCTTAAAATTCTTGGAGATGGGCACAAGACAGGGTTCGCTTTGAGTTGCTCCATCTGTATCTCCGATAGTGTTGACGGCGATGACATCTCGCTTGTTCGTGATACAGTTGTGGACTTCGGCGGTGATATTGTTTCCGCCAGTCCGTTCCTGGCAGCCTCCCACTCTTTCGTGATGACGGTCGTTTTCATCGAGGGCGACCTTCCGACACGACAGACAGGAGGTAGCGGGTTCGTCAAAGCTGAAGGAGTCGTGCAAAATTTCGTTGCCTTCTTGGAACATCTTCTCCACGATGAGCACTTTTCTGGCAGTGTGAATCCAGGTGAGACCGAGAGAGCGTTGGTGGGTTAGAAATACTTGGGACACTTGCGACACTTGCGACACTTGCGACACTTGCGACACTTGCGACACTTGGGACACTTGCGATACTTGCGACACTTGGGACACTTGGGACACTTGGGACACTTGCGACACTTGCGACACTTGCGACGCTTGCGACACTTGCGACACTTGCGACGCTTGCGGACACTTGCGACGCTTGCGGACACTTGCGACGCTTGCGGACACTTGCGATGCTTGCGACACTTGCGACACTTGCGGACACTTGCGACGCTTGTCGACGCTTGCGGCGCTTGCGGACACTTGCAACGTTTGCGGACACTTGCGACGCTTGCAACACTTGTGACAACTTGCGGACGCTTGCGACACTTGCGACGCTCACAACACTTGGCGACACAAGAGAGAGAGCAATAAATGTACCAGCTTTCACTTATCGACAGCAGAAGCGTCGCAAACGTTTATGCGATACAAGCATGAGTGCGTGACCCAAAAATTCTAACCTGCAACCGCAACGTCGCTCGTTTCATTACAGTGAGGTCAGTCGGAGTGTCAGCTGGAGAAGTCTGCTTGTCAACCAAGTCCATACCCTCTTCATGCTTTCTCGCTACTGGGGAGCCTTTGTTAGAATGCCTTGCTATAGTCGACACATCAGAGGACACTGCCAATGCATCAGGGGAGAAGGCAAGGATCATCATGACGAAATCCGTCCTTGAAATCTCTTCTGCCATGGCCCACCTCGAGAAGAACCACAGCATCAAGCCTATGACAGAAGATGACTATACTGACCACTACCATCCTGACACACCCAAGGCTCTCTTCTTCCTTCACCTTGGAACGAGCAAGAGTCTAAACCCTGGCATAGCCATGCCCATAGCCTTCATTCGCAGGTTCATGAACGACAAAGAGCTTACACAATGCAATAAATTCTTGCTCAAGTGTTGCCTGCCCGATGTTCAAGACTTCGTGAAAGCTGGCACCTCAGTCCAGAATCTCAGTGGTATCTGGAAAAGCACCTCTTTGAACTTCATGTACATTGGCCTCAAGTCAGATACATTGCTAACCTTTGCAGGGATGAAGGTGGAATCCGCGAGACTCCCAAAAGTCCCTTCTAATTTTGTCATATTCAAGATGGCCAGGAAGGCAATTGATATAACTGAGAGAGAGATTGGAAAGGTTGGTGGCTCGATCCTGCACTGTTCCCTTGACCACAAGGCTTTACAGATTTCATGGAAGGCTGAGAGAAAGCCTGAAGTCGTGGCGTACCTGTGCTGTAGGCTCAAGAAAGCCTTGCTACAGGCCAAGCTCACAGACTCCTTTCGAGCTGTCGTCCACCACGGGGACATCAACTGGAGGATTGGAGTCAATGGGAGTATTCTCCCCCACGGTCACATTGTCCGATCCATCGCCCACTTTGTTCAAACTATGAAAAAGAGGAAAGTTGGAAGTGGAGTTTACCTCCACATCGATGGCTGCGATCTGACTGACGAGACTGATTATTCCATGCTCACGAAGCTTACTTCTATGGAGGGAAATATCGAGGACAAAGACTCAGAATATGACAGCGAGGATGACTACCAAGAAGAGGTACTTGAGATGGAGAAGGAAAAAGAAGAGGCAAGAAAACTAAATAGAGCAACACTCAGGGGAGACTTAGAGGCATCACAGGCGGTTTCTTCCAGTGCCAAGAAGACAAGCACTCTCTTGACCAATGAGAAAGGGAGCCAGCAGCACTTGATGACAGTTGCTGAGAATGACGAGGTCGAGACAAGGGCTAGCGCACATGAAAATCCATTACACTTAGCAATCTCCAACAACAAGAGGCTGCACAGCAGCACAAAGTGGATGGTCTGCAACGATATTTTGACTCCAGCATGCGCTGATGTCTACTCCAAGAGCTCAGTATTTGGAAGGACAGCTTTGCAGAACCTTCTCTTCCGAAGGATGGAGTCTCTCCTTCTTTCTAACGATGCTACCTTCACATTTTTGGAGTCCAAGGGTGGATATGGGAAGTCTGCCGTAGCGGATGTTGCACTCAACCTGGCATCAAAGGTCATGCTTACCCATGTCCGAGTCAACACTGAGGAGTCACTGATGCACAACCCATGGAGCATCTGGAAGGATGTCATTGCCTTCTTGATTGAGGCAGGGGGCCTAGAGAACAACGATGATGAGATCGACTCCATCGTAGATTTGCTCCCTCTGAATGATACTGAGAAGCCCAGGGCTTTGGTTTGGCTCCATGACATCGTGCCTGACAGGCAGCAGAGAAACAGTCCCCTAGTGAGAGGCACAGGAGGGATAGTGATTCAGAAAGCACTAGGGAGGAAAGCCACAATTTTGGGGGCCGAGGAGCGCAGAGGATCGTCCTACGAGATCTTGAACAGTAAAGAGACACTGACAATGATTGAGAATGAGGAGAAAAACATGGGAGCTGCTGGAATCCTCACCCTGAAGCTTGAGCTATTCGAAATGTTCACCAGACAACTTTTAAAGAGGGTTGGCGCAACAGTCCTTGTGATTGAAGACCTTCAGTGGATGGATGTATCCTCATGGAAGCTTTTAAGGAGGCTATGCACGATGCAAAAGGGAGTCATGTTTGTTTGCACTACACGCCCAGTGACAAGGAATCACATTGCAGACTACAACTGGGTTGTGAACAAGTCTACAAGAGGAAGGAAAGAAGTGCTCCAATGTCTCTCTCCAGCAGACCTTTTAAGGTTGGCTTCAACAATGATCCCCAGAAAGATTATTAGCCCGGAATTCCACGGCCGACTTGTTGCCGTGAGCAGGGGATTCACCTTTCTTGCAGTAGAACTTTTACGGGAGGTTGTAGAAAACCCTGAGCACAGTATCCTCCTCAAGGGGCAAGACGAGCTTAAGAGTCTCTTAGAAAGCGACCCTATGTCCTCCCTGGAAGGTACAGTCTCTGGCACTGAAGTGAAGGGTCAACCTTCTCCAAAGTTACGGGCAAAGAGTTTATTCACTTTGCAAAGTAGCCCTGTAGGGTCAAGAGTCAAGATTGACCCCCATTCCACAATGGTTAGGAGGGCACTTTTTGGCGGAGCCAAGTTGCTCACGCAAGCAGCAAAGCGCAACTTTCCCATTTTTAGGGACAAGGAAGGGACACAAAAGAGAAACAAAAAAGCCGATCGTGAGACATCCTTGTCACCTGCAGACTTGGGAGGAAAACAGCAAGTTATAAAACCCGACTTGTTCCAGGCACAAACAAATAAGGAGCTCGATATCTTGGCCAAGAGAGGTCCGAGCGAAACAGAGCAGAGGAATAAAGTTTCCAAGGAAATGGAGCAATTTCTTACAAACAACCCAGAATCAAAGCTCTTGAGAAACACCCTTGACACATTGCTGATTGGTGAAATAACCCCCTCACAAGGAGGAGATACCTCAGGTATGAGCAGGGAAAAGCACAAAGCAATTATGGTTGCTGTAAGGGAGGTGGAACAGTGTAAGGATGAACACACAGCTGCAGAGAAGCAGCAGCTCAACACCTACTACGACATGACCAGGAGAGACGAAAAGAACAGCGATTGGGGGCACGTGAGCAGCCATGGAGGTTGTAATTACTTTGTCAAGAAAGACAACGGCAGCCTTTGGCAAGCGAAGAGCGAAACAACAGCTGAGAACGCAAGCCCCGATGAGTGCTTGGCATTTATTACTAGCACTTCTCATATGCTCAGCACAACAAAGCCGGCTGTGCTGTCAGGAGAGAAACTTGCAAGGATCAATGACCATAGCGAGGTGGTGCAAATCAAGTACAAGTTCCCCCCCCCTTGCTACAACAGGGATCTTGTGTACGTCTACACTTGGAGGAAGCTTGCTCAAAAAGACACAATAGTGATGGGGATGACCTCTACCACCAACACAAAGAGCTCCAATAACCCTAACGTTGTGAGGATGCAGCTGAAGTTTGGGGTTTATGTCTTTGAGGGTATCTCCGGCGTAGGGACCAAGATCAGCTTCTTCTTCTGCCTAGACCCCAAGGGATATCTTGCAGGCAACATGATAAATTCTCAGTTGATGAACTTCATGAGCGGACCTAGCGAGATCAAGACTTTCTACTCAACTAAAGAAGACAACGGACTCCCCCTCTTGAAGAGGCTCCTCGAGCGACGCCTTGTCAACATGGATAAGGAGAAGAGATTGCTCCTGGGCTACGCTGCAGTTATGGGCAGTGCAATCAAGAATGCAAAGCAGCTCGTGGATGCTGTGGGAGAAGAAAGGAAGAAGCTGTTGAGTGGGGGTGAAAGGACTGCCAAGCCAACAAATGTAGATAACAAGCCGAGGTTTAGTGGCATGTCTGTGGTTGAAATATCAGACACCCATATGTATAGACATTTCACCGATCTAGTTTCTATGGGATTCCTCGATGGACATCTGGACATGGCGGAAGGGTTAGAGGGCTTGACCACAAGCATGACCACGAGCATGACCACAAGCACAAGCACAAGCTTTACCAGGAGCTCAACCAGGAGCCAAAACAGCCTCAATAGAAGCAAGGGGAGGCTAAGCATTAGCGAGGTGCTTAAGGAGGGGCAGAAGTTGGATGCCATTAAGAGTTTTACAATAAGGTTTAAGCACAAGTTTGTCTATGACTGTGCCATGAGGCTTCTCCCTGAGAAGCACTTCCGTTTAGCCAACAAACTTGCTGCCAGCCTCATTAAGAAGCGCAGCATCAAGAGCAGCAAGGCCTTTTCAGAGTTTCAGCATCACGAGCTGGCGAAATTGTACAGTAACTGTGGGAATTTGCAGGAGGCAAGAATTAGTTATATGCTGGCTGGAAACTCTGCAATGAAGCACGGTGCAACAAGGGACGCAAGTAGGATGTACTTCAACCTTATTGAGGTTAGCCATGGCCTAGAAACTAGGAGGTCCCCCCTTCGTGGTTTCGACTCCCTTCAGCATGAGGATGGCCATCTGCACTTTATGCTTGGCCTGTGCCTTTCAACCCCACTGGTGAAGCAACTCTGTTTTGAAAGGGCCCTTCAAATCCTTGGGCAAAGAATTGTACAGAGGGGAACTCTCAAGCACAAGGCAGCAGTGCTGAAGGCTAAGATAAGCGCACACTGGAATCCCCCCGACCAGATAGCCAAAAAGGTTACGTTAAACACAAAAGAGGCCAACATACATGTTCTCGTGGCAAAAATCTGGCAGCAGATGGCATACCTCAATAAGCAACACCCCAAAATGTACATGTACTGCAACTATATGCAGGTGAAGGAAGGCTGCCGTGCAGGCGTCACTGATGAGCTCTTGATGGGGATGGCAGACTTGGCAACAAGTTTTACGTCCTTGGGCAAGTTTGAAGATGCCGAGAGGTACCTATCAAAAATTGAGCCCCTAGTTGATGTTCTTGACAACCCACTAAGCAGGAATTGCTACATTTTTGCTAGGGCTAACCTCCTTTCCAGCAGCGGTAACATCCTGGATAGCCTGGTCCTCTATGAGGAGTGTAGCAATGGCTTCCTGCTGCAAAATGGGAACTTCAGAAGGTGGTTTAGTGCCGAGGCAGAAAGGCTCACTGCAATGATGCAAGTTGGGCAGTTGAAGGCTGCTATGGAATGTTGTAAGGAAGATCTGAAGCAATGCGAGGACATAGCTGAAGAATATTTGAAGGAGCTGTTCAGCAACCTCCTCTTGCTTCTTGAAGCCAGGGCAGGGTCTTTCAAGTCTGTCATAGAGCACTTCACACACATGGAAGATATTGCAGAGGAAAAGAAGAGTATGGAAGTCGCTACCTTTGGGAACTCCGAAGAGATGTTCAGCAAGGGCCAAAGCCCATTGAGCATAAATGTGAGGGAGCTTCTCTCCACAGCAGTTGTTCGGGTGGAGGACAACTCCACCAGCTTGCGTAAGGATTTGGACGCAATGTCCATAGGTGCGACAGCTGCGTCATATTCCATGCACACCGAAGATGGGGAAGAGGCTATTAGTGCAGTTCTTAAAATTCTGCAGGGGAGGACACCAAGCTCTGCGTATTGGTGGCACTTTGAGACGGCATACTGGGGTTGCTGCACAGCAGTTGAAGCCTATAGTAGAGTTGTTACCATAAATAACACTGAAAGAAATACAGGGGAGCATCATCAGCATGCTGGGGTCAATGCAACAGACTTGCTCTTCCTAGCCAAGAAGTGGATAAAGAGCCTGAAGAGCTTCAAGAAGTTTCCTGTCTGCAAGCCCTGGGTGATGATTGCAGAGGTGAGGCTAAAGATTGCCTTCGGCGCCTCAGAGTCTGACGTGACTGCTGTCCTGGAAGCAGCCTCTAGCATTGCTAGCCTTTCCAGCAATACGTATGCCATGGCTGTGTGTGACACTGAGCTGGCTCAAATCAACAGGGCTGCGACTATGGGGGTTAGAATCAACAGGTGCAGGCACAGCATGGCCGCATTTGAGAATATGGGGGCGACCTTTGAGTATGAAAAGAGTGTCCTTGTGCTGGTAAGGTTAGACCCACTCAGTCCAGAATTCCGTAAGATGGCAGACCAGGTGGGCAAGTCAAGGGAACGGAGGAGGTCAAGCTTGGGAGCTTTAAAAGGGGGGAATGTCGGCGGAAGAAATTCTGTTCTTGGCATGGATCTGCACCTCAATGAGATGATAGCCGGGTCAGATGCCCCCCTGGTTGGAAGGAAAGAGGAGTTCACCTTGATTATGAAGGCGGCTAACGGGTTCAGAACAAAGATTGGGAAGTGCATCAGCCCTATTCTAATTGAGGCTGCTGCAGGCATGGGAAAGAGCGCCCTTGTGAAGAGCATCTACACTGATCTCTCAAAGACGATGAGTAGCTACTTCAAGATCTTGCAGAGTGACTGCAGCGACCTGGAGAGTGCCAATCCCTTCTATGTCTTCAAGAGGATTTTCTCTGACTTGATGTTGATCAAGGAGAAGGAAATGGATAACGTCAACCTAAAAGTGAGCAGGAGAAAGGACCACATGAGAAATCACGACTCTGCTAGTGTAGCATCTGCTGAGAGGGAGGACAAAGAACACTTCAAGGCCCAGGTTATTGAGTGTGTGGGCAGGGAGGATTGTGAACGGTATTTACCACTCTTGAATTGCGTCCTAAACTGGAACTACCCAGAGACTGAGTACACAGGAGAACTTAGGGGAGAGGCGAAGAACAGCCTAACAATTGACTTTCTTATGAAGGTCCTCGAGGGCTACGCCAAGGCTCACAAGAAGATTGTCTTCATCATTGAGAATATCCATTGGTTGGATACTATGAGCTTTGAGCTCCTTCTCAGGTGCTGTGACAGCGTCAACATGTGGTTCATCTTGACCACTAGAAGCGGAGTTGGTGGGGAGATGGACATTGGCGGACCTGAAGCTGATGAGCCGCATATCAGTGCCCACAAGAGTTTCTCTGAGTTCATGCCGGGTGCTTTGCCTTCTCTTGACTCAAGCATCAGAGATGTGGAGCCAGTCAGTCACACGAGTAGCACAATTGGTACCCAGGTGCTGAAGAGCGGACACAGGACCAAAAGTATAAATAAGATCAAATTTGACATTTGGTCTTCCAACAGTCAAAGCGGGAAGTGGCTAGCATCAGCAAAGGACATGCTCGGCAACAGCAAGCGAGAGAAAAGTGGAAAAGAATCATCATGGAAGGAAAGGAGGGAGAAGTCCGCGAAGGAGAGGAAAGAGAGGTCAGAAAAGGAAAAGAAGAAGAGAGAGGCGAGCATAAAAAATGCCAATGGCGCCTCCTCCATAAAGGCTGTGCCCAACAGGAGGCTGAGTGCAGGGGGTGGTCTTGGCCCCAAGAGGGGCAGTTTGAGAAGGGTCCAGGCCCAACTTGGAAGCAGCAAGGCCTTGCTTGCTGGAGGATTCTCCGGGGATGGGGACATTGAGGTTGTAAGAGAAAGGAACAATATTGTCCCTAATGTCATGAACCACAAGAGAGCAATTACCAAGCACACAGAAGAGGATACAGGCCCTCATATCCACCAGCAAAATAACCAAGGCCACCACAGTCACCACGGTCACCAAGGTCACCACAGTCACCACAGTCACCACGGCCACCACGGTCACCAGCGCCATCACGGTCACCATGGTCACCACGGTCATCACGGCGGAGGAGACAATCACAACGGCCACTCCCATCAGCTTCACATCCCTAGTCAACATTCAGATGGATTAAATGGGAGCCCAATGGGAAGCGGAAAATTTACCGAAGCGCACATGTCAGCAGACGGTTCCATGGAAATGCTCTTCCAAAGGCTAGTCCTTGAGAAAATGACTGTTTGCATCCTGCTCGGTGTGATAGACAGGGAGGGGCTGCATGAGCACATCTGTCACTTGCTTGATTGCTCTGAAGTTAGCGAGGATTTATTGAGGCTGGTTGAGAAGCGGGCAGGAGGAAACTTTCTATATGTGCAAGAGTTCATCGGTAGCATGGGGGATGCCGGAATTTTGTTGAGGGACGGTGGACATGTGACCGTTGAGAGTAAGGACACTCTGGCAGTCCCTGAGAGGATTGAAGCCTTGATAGCAAGCAGGGTTGACTCCCTCTCCCCAAGTCAGCAGTACTTGCTGCGCACAGCTGCAGCGATTGGGAAGCAATTCAAACTTGAGATGCTTGTTGCCATCCACCCAAACACTGACATGTTAACCACGTTGGACAAGGACATGAGGGAGTTGGTGAGGAAGAGGTTCTTGGAATTCACTGGAGAGGGGAAGGATACACTGCACTTTTGTCACACTTATGTTCAGGAGGCAGTGTACAGCAGCGCGCTTGTAGACACCAACAAGCAAATCCACCGCAGTTGCGCTCAGTACTTCGAGATTTACTATGCAGACGACCTCTCGCCCCACTTTGGCAGCATCGCCAAACACTATCACAGTGCGTTGGAGTACCAGCAGGCAGCCCATTATGCTGTCCTGGCCGTAGACTTCGCATTAGCCAATAACATGTATGACAGCTGCATCAAATTTGTCGAGATGGCAATGTCCATGACTGAGTTGCTAGGCAAAAGGTACCTGCCAGGAAATAGGTTCAAGTCAACTGCCAAGGAGCAGGCACACCTGCACTTCCAAGCAGGCACCGCAAGGTACGCGACTGGCAATGTCAATATGAGCATCTACCACTTTGAGACTTGCATAAAGCTGCATGGCCACCATGTCATCAACCACAACCCTGGGATGTACCTGGAGACCCTTTACAACAAGAGTTTTGTGACGATTCTTGCCAAGAGGAATCTTCAGCACAATGTCATTACGGATGCTCTCTCCATGACAGACGAGAAAATGGAAAAGAACAGCACCGTGTCAAAAGCATTCTTGTCTCTTGCGAGCCTTTACCACATGCAGAGCGGCAATTTTCACGCCAACCACGTAAGCTGCCTCATGAAGGCGTCAAGATTCGCTAATAGGGAGGGGACCAGCACAAGGAGTCTAATTAACGTTCTCTGCGGCATTGCCAACATTGGTATGACAATGAGATGGTTCAGCATCGTTGAATACTGTCTGCAGGAATGCGGAAGGCTCAGCATGGAGCTGGACGCTCAGGACTGCCTTGGTATGTACAGTTGCATCGTCGCAATCAAGCACGCCTTCAACGGGGACATGCACCAAAGCAACGAGCAATTTGATACCAGCTGGGACATGTGCTGGGAGGAGAGGGAGCTTGACTGGTGGAGCATGGCCATGACTGGTTGCGCATTCACCTCCTTTGAAATTGGGGAAGGCTGGGACACCCTCGACATGATCAAGGACGAGATGGGAACAGCAATCGCAACACGGAACTTCTCCATCTTTGAGAGGATCTGTGTTTTCCTCCTTCCCTACCTCTGGGAGCTGGACGTGGAGATTAACCAACAGGGTGCAATTGAGCCTGACGGGGACTGCTACGAGGACTGGGTCGACTTCTTCGTTGAGCAAAGTAGTGCGCTGAGCAATGAATTGTATGGGGACAAGACAAGGAGAAGTTTCAGGTACCACATTGACTCTGACGGCTACTTGATTTCCTCTGCGGGCGTCCAGAGGGAGATCAAGCTTGGCTTCTACAACTCTGCTGCTGCATGGTCACTTGAACTCTGCAAAAATTGCAACACCTTCCCGAGAGATGCAGTGGAAAGCTTGCTCATGAGCCTGCCCATCTACCAACTCGTTGAAGCTCTGCTGCAACTCGATAAGGAGCAGTCCAAGAAGCTCAAGAGCGCAAACAGTGAGTGCCTGGACGCTTACAAAATTGGAACTTTCTATAACGCCGCAGAGACTGTAACTAAGTCTTTCGAGAAGAGCATAGTCGCAGTTGTCTCGAAGCCTTGGGCCCTGCTCTGCAGGGCTCTCCTCCTCAAGACGAAGAATAGACCGGAAAAGTGCGTTGCCAAGTTGATGGAGGGTCTCAGGATAGCAAGTCACCACAACATGCAATCCTGCATGGCCTACCTGTATTTGAACCTGGCCCAAGTTGAGAAAGCCATCAGCGGAAGGAAGAAGCTTCACAATGTTGGCAAAGTAACGGCTGGAATAATGAACATCAACAATCCTACTTCATCCTCACCCAAGCAAAGGGGAAGTCCCAAAGACAATTCTGTGGGGCCGACAAGGCGGGGCCAAGTAAGGCCTAAGGTCAAAAACGTTGGAACTTCAGATTTGGATTCATCGGATTCACAGTCAAACAGTTATGGATCTAGTGGTTCTGATGTCCATTCAAACTACAGTGCCCAAAAAAAGACGAGCAATGACATCTACATGGATCACACAGACATGATCTACATGGCCCACGCAAAGGCAGCCATGGAGATAAGCGAGAGGTGTGGGCTGACACATGTGTATTTTACGTCTTCAAAGCTGGTGTCAGGAGCTGGTGATATCAATCACATGTCAAGTTTCAGAAGGGCTGGCAGCATGGGGTTCAAGGGTGGAGGAAGAGGAGAAGTGAAGAAGAAAGCTTTCACTCACATTCTCACCAGCAACAGGAGCCAAAATGCTAGCGAACATTTAGCTTCCTCCGGGAATCTGTCGCAAATATCTACAGCCAGCTCAGTTATTAAGCTGTACTCAACAAGGAAAGGAGGAGAGAATGTGACCGAAAGGAAATTCTCTGTAGCAAAGGGGAAACAAGAACCTATAAAGGCAATATCCTTACCAGGGACCGCTGACTCAGAGGAGGGGTCTGAGCTTGACCTTTACGATAACACCCGTCGGTACTCTGTTGCCTCTCTTTTATCAGAGTCAGGAAGACTTGACTCTGAAAGGAGCCCGTCAGGAGGATCAAGTGCCTCCATAGCTTCAATATCCAAAATAAACAGTCCAGGAGCTGACAAAACTGCAGCAATTTCCAGAAATAAAAGGACAAGCAACACCAAGGAAAAGAGCCAGAAAAATTTAAATGCAATGGTGGGTAGACCCTGGATGACGCCAGGATCTCGTGCTTTTTCGATGAGATCAAAGCAGAGGACAATACAAAAAATTAGCAATGACGACCCAAGCGAAATGCCAAACAACCCCTTTGAGTTGTCAACTAGTACAGCAAGTTTGGCTAGTAGTTATGTAGACAAAAACGAAAGTAGCAACTGGGACAGCAACGGTACAACAGCAAGCACTAGGCACCAAAGGAGGCGAAGCAGGATGGAAGAAAGAAGGGCAAGTTGGGCCTCAGAAAATAACTAAACCAATGGCAAAACAAACGAGGAGGTATCTAGGGATAAGTGCCCCCTTCATAAGAGAGGCAAAAATCCGGGGGGGGGACCGGGGGGGAAGGGAGGGAAGGGGGGGAGAGATGGAAGGGGCAAAGAGAACAAGGGGGGAGAGGGGATAGAGACGGGAAAGGGAGTTGGGAGCAAAACAAACCCAATATTTGTTGTTTGTAACATAAAAACCAATCTTTAATTAGTTTCCCAAGCCTCAGCTTTGAAACCCCTATGAACTAAAAAAAAACACTGACATGGACATTTGTGTGTATGTTCGGGATACGATAAGTGTTACTTTTTGACTTAATCGCAGAACGTTGGGTAGTAGATATGTATGAAAATTTGAAGAGTTGTTGCATTGTTATAGTGGTTTGTGAATATTGTGGGAGTGTAGTAAATGTGTATGGAGTTTTGAAGAATTAAGAAAGTGTTATAGTGGTTTGTGAGTATCATAGAAGTGTAGTGGATGTAAAGTAAGGGGATGAATAAAAGGAGGGTGAGTGCAGTTATAAAGAGGAGAGAGAAGAGTTAAGAAGTTAGAGTAGTGGTTTGTGAGTATAATGGAAGAGTAGTAGATGTGTATGGGATGAATTTAAATGAGTGTGAGGGTGGATATGGAAAGAAAAAAGAAGGGAGAATGGAGTGAGAGTAGTGGTTTGTGATTATAATGGAAATTTAGTAGAT
Source organism: Triparma columacea (assembly GCA_030267965.1). Classification (NCBI taxonomy): domain Eukaryota; class Bolidophyceae; order Parmales; family Triparmaceae; genus Triparma; species Triparma columacea. Next base: position 642 of record BRYA01000153.1, on the reverse strand, counting down.
GTGTATGGGGATGAATAAAGGGAGTGTAGTTGTAGTTGTGGAGAGGAGAGAGAGGATTTAAGGGGGGAGAGTAGAGGAGAGGAGGGTATAAGGTGGAATTATGTGTGTAAGTGTAGTAGATGTGTATGAAGATGAATTAAAGGAGAGTGAGTGTAGTTTTTTAAAGGAGTGGGAGGAGATAAGGAGAGAGAGTAGAAGAGAGGAGGATATAAGATTGAATGGTATGTGTAAAGGTAAAGTGTGTGTAAGAGTATGTGTGTAAATGTAGTGGATTTGTATGAAATGAATTAAAGGAGGGTGAGTGTAGTTTTTTTGAGAGGTGAGAGGAGTTGAGAAGTGAGAATTGAAGATGGGAGGGTATTAGGTTAAATGGTGTGTGTAAGTGTAGTTGATGTGTATGAAGATGAATTAAATGAGTGTGAGTGTAGTTTTGGAGAGAAGTGAGAGAAGTTAAGGAGAGAGTAGAAGAGAGAAGGGTATAAGATTGAATGGTGTATGTAAAGGTAAGGTTGGTTTAAGAGTAAGGTGTGTGTGAAGTTAGAGTTTGTAAAGGGTGTAAAGGGTGTAAAGGGTGTAAAGGGTGTAAAGGGTGTAAAGGGTTAGGGTTAGGGTTAGGGTTAGGGTTAGGGTTAGGGTTAGGGT
>BRYA01000152.1:36331-68370 GCA_030267965.1 Triparma columacea | reverse complement strand
ATCTCCCCCTTCTTCGTACTCATCCGGAGCACAGGCAGTGCCAAGAACACAATTCACGCCGCTCTCAGAGACCAAACCGTCTGGACACTGAGGGCACGATGTGGCAGATTCAGCAACTAGGGGGGCGCTGCCGGGGTCGCATTGTAAGCAGGCTGCGGCAGCTGGTGAGGGGTTGAAAAATCTAAAGGGGCACGCTGTGGCGAGGAGGGGAACGAAGCATGTGAGGCGAGGAAATGCAAAGGGTATTTAAGGGGTTTGAACAGAGGAATGATGAGTAAGATTCAATGACAAATTAAATTCAATTTTCGGCGGAATTTGTTGTAATTGTTGCAGTTGATTCTCACCTTGACATGTCGATTCTGCAGACGCTGCTGTGGCTGCAGAGTAGGTTCCCGCACCGCATTCTATGCAGGATGTCGCTCCCTCTGTGGAAGAGTATTTGCCGGTTCCGCAATCTGTGCATGTTGTGGCACCCTCTAAAGAGCTGTAGGTTCCCGCCCCACATGCTGAGGTTTTGGCGATTGTTTGTGGATTATTTGGGGTTTGACGTACATGTGAGTTTTCTTGTGTTGACACGCGGAACAAACCTGAACAAATCGGACCCCACACACCCGGCGCACACTCCTCGGACACCTCCAAAAACGACCCATACTCCCTCTCGAAACAAACCAACCCAAACAAGTTTGGGTTCTCTGAAAGAAATAAACTCACCTTGACACGTTGTGACAGCAGTGGCTCCCTCTACTCCAGAATAGGTTCCCGCTTGGCACTTGTCGCATGCTGAAGCTGCCTCCCCGGAGTATGTTCCTGCCCCGCAAGTCGTGCATGTTGACACTGCTTCCCCAGAGTAGGTTCCCGCCCCACATGCTGAGGTGTTGGCGTTTGTTTGTGGATTATTTGGGGTTTGACGTACGTGTGAGTTTTCTTGTGTTGACACGCGGAACAAACCCCAATAAATCAGATCCCCCTACACCAGACCCACACTCGACCCCCCCCACACACTCAGACATCCCCTCCCGTCCCTGACCCCCCCGAAACAATCCAACCCAAACAAGTTCGGGTTCTCTGAAAGTAATAAACTCACCTTGACACGTTGTGGCAGCAGTGGCTCCCTCTACTCCAGAATAGGTTCCCGCTTGGCACTTGTCGCATGATGAGGTTGAGGCGAAAGCGTAGGTTCCTGCGGGACATTCTTCGACGCATGTTGACGCTGCCTCCCCAGAGTACTTGCCGGCTTCGCACCCTGTGGTTTTGGTGTATTTCCTTGTGTTAGATATTTTGTGTGTGTGTGACTCGTTTTTTTTCACCCCCTTGACCCCTCGGGGCCCCCTCGGACCCCCCCTTGGACTCCCAAAATCGAAGAAACCCAAGTTCTCGAGAAGAAACAAACTTACCTTGACATGTCGATTCTGACGTAGCTGCAGTTGTGGACGAGTACTTGCCGGCTTCGCATCCTGTGGTTTTGGTGTTTTTCTTCTGTTAGATATTTTGTGTGTGTGTGCCTCGTTTTTTTTCGCCCTCTTGACCTTTCGGACCCCCCCCTTGGATGGATCCCCCTCCCAAAATCGAAGAACCCCCGGTTCTCAAGAAGAAACAAACTTGGACGGAACCCCCCCTCGAGAAGAAACAAACGTACCTTGGCATGGGTTTCCTCCTTGGACATATTCTCCAGTCCCCTCCGTGTACCTACCGGAAGGGCAGCCCGTGCATTGTGCCGTGGATAAGGAGGATCCGGAATATCCTGAATATGAAAACACTGACGAAAAGGAAGTACATGCACATACGTTCCATCCTGAGATATCCTGATTGAAGTTGTCGGCGGAGTAAAACATTTCAGACATAGAAGTAACCTGGGACGTATCCCATCCTGAGATATCCTGATTGAAGTTGTCGGCGTAGGAAAACATGGATGACATAGAAGTAACCTGGGACGTATCCCATGCTGAGATATCCTGATTGAAGTTGGAGGCGCTCGAAAACATGGATGACATAGAAGTAACCTGGGAAGTATCCCATGCTGAGATATCCTGATTGAAGTTGTCGGCGCTCCTAAACATGTATGACATATCAGTAACCTGTGAAGTATCCCATCCTGAGATATCCTGATTGAAGTCGTAGGCGTAGGAAAACATTCGCTCCATAGAAGTAACCTGGGAAGTATCCCATCCTGAGATATCCTGATTGAAGTTGGAGGCGTAGACAAACAGGGACGACATGTCGGTGATCAATGAAGTATCCCAATTGTTAATGGGGCCCTTGTCGGAAGATCCTCGAAGGTGAGAATCGATGGCATTCTTCAATTCATATCTGGTCGTAGGTTTGAATCCAAGGACGACGATCCCTTGCAAGAGGGTCAGGATGAGGATGAGTAAGAGCATAGTTTTCATATATATGGTGAAGGTTAGGCCTAAAATGGAGAGGTAGGAGGGGCAAGTGTTCGAGGGGGTCCGAGAAATTTAGAAGTATCTCCGAGTAGTGGGGGGTATGGGGTACGTGGGGGATACGGTGAAAGATAGGGGCAAGTATGTGGTAGGTATGGGTAAGTTTGTAGTTGTGTAGTTGTGTAGAGTTGTGTTTGTCTTTCCAACAGAAGATTTGGGGGTTTGGGGGTTGGGGGGGGGAGGCCAAAAATAAATCTTAAACTTGGCTCCACTTGCGCCTTCTGCAAGTTTCATCAAGGGAATGGAAGCTGTGAGTTGCGTAACTTAAGACAAGCGTCAGCCCTTCTTTCAAAAAACATTCCCGCCCTTAACACGTCCCCTTCCCCTCCTTTCAAAACTCCCTCCCCCTTCCCTTCCTCTCCCTTCCTCATGTGTGTTCTCAGATTCCTTACTTTGTTTAAGGTAGCTTTCAAGCACGTTCTTAAGTGCTCGCGTTAAACCCCTTAACGCTTGCCCCCTCCCTTCTCGTCGCCATGATCTGGTTCCTAACCTGTCCCACTGGTCGAAGGAGATTTATACCCCGGATGAAACCTTGGACGGTCGGTACGGTGCTCTCCAACCTACGAGGAGCCTCCCGATTTAGAGAAGGGTTCCTCATTCCTTGCTTTGTTTAAGGTAGCTTTCAAGCATGTTAGTAGTGCTCGCGTTGAACCCCGCAACGCTCGCTCCCTCCCTTCTCGTTGCCATGATTTGGTTCCTAACCTGTCCCGCGAGCGCCTTGCCGAGCTCGACACCCCATTGATCGAAGGAGTTTATACCCCAGATGAAACCTTGGACGGCGGTACGGTGCTCGTAAACGGCTAGGAGTTGACCGATTGAGAAAGCATCGAGATGAGTCATAAGGAGAGAGGAACTAGGACGGTTTCCGGGGAATACCTGGGGAGGGGTGGAGAGGGGGGAGAAGTTTTCGTGTAAGAATGTCGTCATATCATTCGTTGAAGTATCCATTAACCCTCATGTTATCATCCCCCTCCCCCCTCCCCTCCCTTACCTTATGTGGTATAAGTTCCTCCTTAATCCCTTCATCCCTACAATCCTTTTCCGTTTTCCCATACGCCAGCGCGTCCGGTTGAGCGAAGAAGTTCGCCATGAGCTCGTCGTGGTTTGCGACACGCTCGGAGGGGAGGGATACGGGGGATTGGGAACGACAGAAACCTATGAAATCTGAAGGGGCTACACGACCTTGGTGAAGGAGCTGGTAGAAGGAATGCTAAGAGAAAAGGATAGGGGGGGGGGGAGAGAGGAGGGGGGGGGTTAAGGTGGGAATGTAGAAAGGAAGGAAGGAAGAGGTTACTTTATCGTTTATTCTTACCTGGCCGTTTGTTCCGGGTTCACCGAAGTTGAACTAGAGTTGATTTTATGTTTGCGCGTGTTGTGTGAGTTATAAGTAAATGCGTTGTGTTAGCCGTGGTGTTTTATCGTTGTTGTTTTTTCTCTGTTGTTTGCATATGTTTCAAGTTTGACCTTGTAAAACCCTGACCCTTTAACCTCACCTCTCCCGTCTGAAAGTCAAGTTCCTTCCCCTCCATGTCGACTCTCTTCCCGTTGCTTTCCATATCGACCTGTTGAATGTGCGCCGGCAATCTCTTCAGCGCCTGACTGTACGGTAGGAGGCACCTTGTCTCGTATCCCATGAACGTGCTGTTCCATACTCCCAACAAACCTAGTATCACAGGAATGTTTGAGCGCAACGGGGCGTTGAAGAAGTGGGTGTCAATGTTGTTAGCGCCTGAGAGGAAGGACTCCATTACGGGGAAGGAATACTGTAGGGAAAGGGGGACGACACCGACGGAGGAACAAACGGAGTAACGACCACCGACCCAGTCCCAGAATCCGAAGACGTTCTGAAGAGATTTAGCAAGGCGAGGGGGGGCATGGGGTGGGGAGGTTTAATTGGGGATCGAGAGCTCTCGCCTGACTTTCTCTCTCTCTTCTCTTGACCTCACCTCTTCCATGATACCGAATTCCTTGGCCTTCTCAACCGCGCTACTAACAGCGATGAACTGTTTCCCCAGCACGTCCTTAACGTCTGCTTTCCCTTCCGTCCCCTTCGTAAGCCATTCCCTCGCCGTCCTTGCGTTCAGCATTGTCTCGGCTGTCGTGAAGGTTTTGGAGACGATTATTATTAAGGTGGACTCCGGATCGAGGTCGGTGAACGTGAGGTGGTAGTCGACGGGATCGACGTTGGCGAGGAAACGGAGGGTACGACCGGAAGCGGCGGAACGGGCAACGGGATCGGCGCGGAGGGATTCGTTAACGAACTTTGGGAGAGCAATGAAGAAAGTTAAGAGAGTTAGTGGTGGTGGAGGGGACGTTAGCGAAAGTGTATCGCTTGAGATATGGGAGGAACGTTCTAACCTCACCTCTGGACCGAGTTGGGAGCCGCCGATTCCTATAGCGACTACGTTGGTTAGGGGCTTACCAGTTGCTCCGAGGTGGGCACCGGAACGGACCTGGGGGTTTGGGGGGGAGGGGGAGGGGGGGTTATTAGGGAGAGAGGGAGTGTTGTTTCGTTACGCGGTTTCTCCGGCACGAATGTTATATATGATAGCTGACATTGTTGTATAATTTCGTTTTCGCAAACAACACCCATTCAAACGACAAGTCACCCCCCCCCCTTATTTTCTCCCTTCCACCCTCCCCAGCAGGAGGCTTACCTTGTCAGTGAATTCCTTGACCCTATCAAGTACTCCCCATACCTCTTCCCCCATTTTGCCCGTCCTCCCCTCCCTGAGCCAGTGGTGTCCGACTCTCCTACCCTCGGTCTTGTTGATTACCTCACCGGACGCGAGGGACTTTATCTTCTGGGGAAGGGAACGGGAGGTGGCTAGATCGAACAGGAGATCGAGGGTTGGGAGATCGATCTGTTGACGGGAATAGTCAAGGGACATCTGGGGGTGGGGAGGGGGAGGGTTTGGGGGAGTTAGAGGAGGGGGGGGGATTTATGGTGTGAGCCTTGCAGAAGGTAGGTGTGGTGGAAGGTCGGTGGTAGATTGGCAGCAAGTAGATGTAAATTAGATGTAATTTAAGATGTAAATTCCGTATGAAATTCCATATGCAGAAGCTATTTTGCCTGACCTACTTGATGGTAGGAGGGGTTGGTGTTGAATAGTTGTTTAGGCGTTGTTTTTGGACGTATCAACCAGTTGATTGTCTTTGGTGTGTAATCGTGTACCTGTTTGTGTCCTTCTGTTTGTTTGTTTGTGTATTTGAAGTGAATATTCCTTGCACTTTCTCAGCAAAAGTGTCGATGTGCTGTCCTTGTTTGTTCATATAATGGGTATGAATGGTTTATATAGTATTTGTTGTAGATGCTTGGGAGTGTATTTGTTATATATTGTTTGTTTGGTAGGTGTGTGTGTGTGTAGTATCCGTTTTGAGGTTGTTTAGGTATCATTCTTACCTTTCCGCCCTCCTTGCTTTCATGGGTAGTAGCTAGGACTGCTACTCTTTCTGAATCACCACATAACTCACGCAGGTGAAGTTTAGGGTTGTTCTTAAAACCTTCTGCGGCTGATTTCAAGCTGGCATACGTTGCAGAGCTAGTGAAAGACATGTGTGAAGTTTGGGATTGTTTTGGGAAAAGGCCCCAAATCTGAGATTGCCACAATCAAGAGTCAATCACACACTTATCACACACACACACACAACAATACTACACAATACACTATCCACAAACACAATCTACCTCAAATCACTTCAAACAAACACCAACCCAAGCAAAACCTCCCACCCCCTCCATCTCCCTCCGTGCATTTCATTACAATGTCCTCTCCTCCCCTCACCACCATCCTCAATGATATCCTTTCTCCATCTCTATACACAACATATGAGTCACTTACATCCACACTCAACCCCTCAGAGCTCAGAACACTCTCAATGAACCTAGTCACCTCCCTAACCAAACCCCCACACTCTGATACCCTCCCCAACATCCCACACGACAACCTAGCCACCCTCACTGCCTGCCTCTCCCAAATCGGTAACTCCCTAACCGACGGTTCCGACAACGCTCTCCGTCGTAAGATCTACCAGCTCTACATAGACTCAGGTTCCTTCTCCCTCGCCGGCGAGGTCCTCTCCTCCCTTCGCGTCGACCCCTCCCTCCCAGCCTACACCTTCACCCCCTCCGAGGTCCTCGACTTGAACGTAACCTCCGCCGAGTGTTACCTGGAGGACGGCGACGCGATCTCAGCCGAGGTATTCGTATCCAAGGCCGCCTCCGTAGTCGCAGACGCACCGGAAGGTAACACGGAGGTCCTAAGGTTCAGGTCAACCCAGGCCCGCGTGTTAGACGCCCAGCGTAAGTTCCTCCAAGCCTCAGAGTTCTACTACCTCCTCTCCCAATCTACCCACCCGTCCGTGCACCCGCCTGATCTACTTCTACTACTCGGGAAAGCATGCACGACGGCTGTGCTCGGGAAAAGCTGCACGAGAAGAAGCAAGATACTAGCACTACTATCATCAGACGAGCGTCTCCCCCGACTCTCAAGTATCCCTGGATACGAGTCCCACCCGTCAACCGTGATTAGGATGCACCGTTTAGAATTGTTGGATACTGCTGACGTATCAGCGTTCCACGCAAGTCTAGAGGACCATCAAAAAGCCCGACTCGCCGACGGTCGTACTGTCCTTGAAAGGGCCGTAATGGAGCATAATGTGGTTGCACTCGAACGTGTATACACCTCCGTATCACTCAAACAAGTCGGTGAGGTACTACAAGTAAAAGGTGGGGCTAGTTCAGCCGTTAAAGTCGTCGCAGGTATGATCAAAGGTGGAGCGGTTAACGGAAGGATTGATCAAGTTAAAGGGATTGTCGTGTTTGGGGAGGGGGAGAGGGAAGGGAAGGTTAGGGAGGAGAGGATCGGGAGGGATTGTATGGGATGCAACGATATCGAAAATAGGATCAGAGGAGAGAGAGAGGGGAAGTGAACGTTTTGGGGGAAATACGGGAGGGGGAGGGGGGTAAAGGTGTAAATGAAGGATATATTGGGCTATGAAATGTACTTCAAAATACTCAAGGTTTTGAGGAGTTTGTGGGGTATTCTTGAGAGAGTTCAAAATCTTGCAATAACAACGTAATATCAACGTAATAGCAATATATAGGAGTACATATTCATCCCACCTCGCTAATTAGTCGTATTTAGTGGCAACTGTATCGTTATAAGGATATTTTTAGTTGATTCAGCGCCACACACTCCACACACTTTCTGTTCTATCCTTCAAATCGGCGTTATAATTTGTATTAGGACATTTAATCCTTCTTCATATCTAATAAATCCATCATGCGTAGTATAACAGTGAGCGTAATGAGTATAATAGGGATAATTTTGATCCTTCAAATAACTCCAACATCGTTCGCTTTCCAAACTGCAAACCAAAACAATAACATTAGATTGACAACAACAATTAGTACCAGGACAACAACAATTAGTACTAGGACAACGCCTCCAACAACAACAACTACTACTACACTTCAATCAAACAGCAACCCTCCAAACAGCAATAGCAATCCAATACCTAAAGCAATACCACAAACTAAAACTATCAAGGCTCAAGACTTGCAAATCACAAGGCTTATAGGAACACAGTCGGTAAGTGAAGGATCTACGGCTTGGATAACCCTACTTTTGGACAAATACACGATACAATAGACAGGGTTTTAGACATGCATCATTACAACGCTCACATTACACCACACACATTACACCCCGTACAAACCCCCCCCCTCCTCCCTTCCCAACTCACAGTTAACCTCGATAACAGAGTGGACATACACAGACCCATCAACAGGGTTACAAATAACCCCTTCCCCATTAGACACCTCCACCCCCCGTCGAACCTCAGATTCCTCCACCGGATTAGTACGTTATTTCTCAGGCACAATTTCCGGAGCTGAAGGCTCAAGATTACGAAGTCTAGGTATGGAGACTAGATGTGTAATAAAAGAATGGTCAGGAGTCGGGGAATTAGGTGGGGTTGTATTAGGGAATAATGAACTCAGGGTTTGTGAGGCTGTTAAGGATACATGGAACCGTAAACAAAATAGTAATAAGGAGGAGGGTGGTAAAGGATTAGGTATACTAGGCCCCCGAAAGGTAGTTGGGGTTACCAAATTCACTTTGTTAGAAACGCCTGATTACGTAGTCGCCGGATTAACTACAACAAAAGGTAACGTAATAAGCGGTGTACCAATCGACCCTATAACATGGGTCCGTGCGGTGAACTGCGAAGCACCGGATAGAGAAGGGTTCTTAATGCTCGTTTATATTACGAGGGAAAGAAGATGGGGAGGGCTGGGGGGGAGTATTAGGAGATTAGGATATTGTGATACTTGGGTTAAAAGAATCGCAGATGAAAGGGAGAGGTTGCGACGTTTATCCGCAAGACGTGGGGATCAGGGGGTTAACTTTGGGATCTTTGGTTTATTCGGTAGTCCCTCAACACCTAAATTAGAAACGCTTGATATTAGGGAACTACCTAACCTTAAGGAAAGGGTGGAGTTCCTAATTAACACGGTTTTAAGAGGTAGCGAGGATGCGGTTAACGAACTCCACGGACTCGGGTATAGACACGGGAGTCTGGGGGAGGATAGCGTTTTACTTAAAAGAGTTAATGAAAGGGAGGTAGGGAGGAGAGAACCACCAGGGACGGTTAGAGAATGCAGAGGGGGGGGTGTTAAGGTTGCTTTTCAAGATTTAGGTAAGGTAAAGGGTACGGGGGGAGAGGGGATGCGGGGAAGGGATGGGTCTTTTTTGAAAGTGAAGGGGGTTATTTTTGACAAAGGCTTACTAAAACCTTTTACAACACACACTCACTAACACTCTGACGCAAAAACACCCCGGCATGTAGGTTTCGGTGGCCCGATAAACCGTGCTTACCTAGACGTCTCACTAATCCGTCGCGCCAATGTATTCTGGCAGGGTTCTAGTTTAACGAACCTCGACTTGGGTAAGTTCGCCGTCGCCGAGGATAGGCACGCTATGGGGATAGTATGGGCCGGGGTACTCCTAGGTGGTGCAATGGTCGAGGGTGATGGGGGAGGAGGAGGAGGTGGGGGGGAGGGGGGGAGAGGGGAGAGGTGGGCGCAGGTATTCCAAGATGCCTTTAAGGGGAATTTGGAGGAGTTTAGGGAATACGTTAAGGAGGAGGAAGGGATGGACACGGTTGTGGAGTTGTTGGATGAAAGGTATGAGGGGGGGACGGGGTGGGAGGTACTAGGAGGGTGGCTTAGGGCGAGGGAAACTTGGGGGAAAGGGGAAGAATGGGGGGGGGGATGGGGAGAGGTGGGGGAGGGGGGGGGGAACAGATAGTGGAGAAAAAGGGGCTGTTTACGTAGTTGATGGAGGGAAAATCACGTTTCATTTCTTTTTTTACTTTGGCTGGATTCTGGGATGGGGTCCTTGACCAGATTTTCGACTGAGACACATAACATAACAGCACCTACACGACATTTCTGCCTGCGTGGAGTACTTTCGAGGCTTTGTTGATAAGTTTCACGTCGTAATTTGCCTCTATAAACTTACACTTGGGTTAGGTTCGCTCAAAAATGGAATCAAAATCGGAGGTACAATCGTCAGAGACCACAAATGTGGCAGTATCTAGTTGGGACGATTTGACAGAAGGTCAATGGTGCTGCATAAACTGGGCTGGTGAGCACGACTGGGATCGCATCAAGGGGTATGCCAAGGAACATGGTCCTGAGGTTTTGTTAGGCGTTTATATGGAGCGTGTTGATGAGGAATGGGAGACAGCTTCAGTCCTCACAACCGCCTCTCTTCACGATAATGTTGAGATGGTCAAACTTACCTTAGAGGCCGGCTTCAATAACAAGGAAGCCATGTACATTGCCGCACATTTATCAATGAAGAATAGTGACAATTCAACAATCTTGAGATTGCTCTTAGAACATGGACTTGACCCTAATATGGACCTAGGAGTCGAAGGGTTGGTTGAAAACAGTTCCAACACCCTGTTGATACAGGCTGCTAATGTGGGACGCATTGATCAGGCCATAGCACTTCTCGATCATGGAGCAAATGTGAACAAGACAGTGGTTGAGCCTGGTGGACATGTTGTTTCACCACTTGCTACTGCTGTCAATTGTGGAGCACACGACATATTCCGGCTGTTTCTCACGCGCGGTACTATCCCAACCACCAATGACGTGGATAATGTGTTTGGTCTCTGCCTCAAGGCGTCCAGAGGAGAACACCCTTACCTTAGTAGAGATGTCGCAAGAAAGATGTTCGTAACATTTCTTCATCTCGGAAAGCCCGATCCCGACGTAGTTCGAGACAAATTCAATTCATTTCATCCTTCCAGACGCGATCCTACAATCGCCAACATCACGAAACAGTACCTTCAAGGCCGTCCCTTCTGCTGTTTTGTTTGCGAGGCTCTAACTGCCAAGGAGCGTGATAAGCTCCTAGTGTGTCCCTGTCGCAACGTCGCCTACTGCTCGAAGAAATGCCAGGTCAAGCACTGGAGGGAGCACAGGGTGCAATGCACGGGACCGCTAAACGAAAGGGGGGAGAGTGAGGCAATGGTCAAGAAAAGATCCAAGACAGGGAAGGGGACGAAGGGGGGAGGAGCGGATGTGGGAGTAGCGGATGTGGGAGTAGCGGAAGGAGCAGCTGCGACGGGGAAGTAGGGGAAGAAGGGCAAGAATAGTAGGGGGGAAGAAGAAGTGAACGAAACAATTGCTTATTTTTTACCACTTTTGAAGCAAAATACACCACTCTTCCACTACCACTTACTACTACTACTGAATTGCCGTTACGTATTTCCCTCACAAAAACTCCCTGCTCCACCACTGCTTGAACTCGTCCCAGCTGACAGTCCCGCTGCAGTCTGCGTCCAAGCTCTGAACAAGTAGTTCGAACTCCCTGTGCGTGAAGTCCATTCCTAGCTCGCCGCAGAACTTCGCTAGCTCCTCGAAGTCTAGCTCCCCGCTGCTGTCCTTGTCGGCCTCGATGAACTTTGCCTCGAGGGCATCCTTGCTGATCTTGTCTCGCAGCTGCTTGAACTTGGCGTTCGCGGCCATGCCGAAGACGGCGTTGATAACCCCGACGACCATAAGTGCGATCCCCGTGAAGATTCCCATTAGTCCCTCGAGCCCCACGTCCTTCTCGTAAGTTGCGACGCAAAGGGCTGCAACGAACCAGAAGAAGACCCCGCGTCCGACGACGGTGTCGAGGGCCTTGAAGTACTTGTCGAAGATAAGCCTCTTGGCCCTACCGATGAAACCTCCCGTCGTGTCGAGAACCATATTGTCAAAATCTCCGGCAGCCTTTGACTCGACACAGGCGCAGGTGCACCACGACTGCGGGGGGATGGTGAGCCGGTCGTACTGAATATAATCGAATCGGGTCGGTGGGTCTTCACAAACTAACAATTCTCACCTTGCTGGCCTCCAAGAAGATCAAGAACAGACCCATCACCAGAATCCAGAGGTCCACGAGAGAGAGGACGAAGCTTCCGATGTGATTCTTCCACACACCCACGGCTCCCATTATTCCACTGAGACAGACGCAAACGCCAAGGACAACGTTGACAACGAGTAAGGTTGTAGGAGTTTGTTTTGCCTTGAGCTTCATCTGCGTTTGTGGTTTCAGAGATATGACCGCGCGGGTTGAGAGAAGTGAGGCCGTTTGGTTAGATATCCACCCCTATTCGATATCCACCCCTATTCTTACCTGTTTCATCTGGTCCACGGGCGTTTCCTTCCCAACGGGGATCGCGCCGGTCTCCTCATCCTCGCCCTCAATAACTTCCTTGCCCCTGAACCACTTCAAGAACTCGTCAATGTCAATCTTCCCATTACCATCATCGTCGAGCGTCCTCAAAGTCATCTCTAGCTGGTTCTGCCCCATCTGTGAGCCGAGCTTCTGGCACAGCTCCCCGAGCTCTTCCACATCAAGAGTTCCATTTCCATCCTTGTCTGCCGCCTTGAACTCAGCCCTGACGTTTTCCTCGTCATGCAGCTTATCCTTGAGGTTCTTTGCCTTCTTAGCTGCGATCTTGCCCATGATGACAGAGGTTAGTCCGATGAGGAAGCTACAAAGTCCGCTCGTGAAGGAGAGGAAGTTCTGCCAGCTGCCCTTTGAAAGGAGAGACATTGCCAGGACGCCGACGAGACACAGCCACACGCCGCGCCCCTCAACGGTCGAGAATATCTGCATGTAGGATCGAAGGGCTGGGCCGGCGAAGTTTTCGAAGGCCTTGACCTTGGCCTCCGTAACGATAATCAACAACGAGAAGAGAATCAACCAAAAGCTGATCATGAAGGCACTGAACTGGCCACTGAAGAGGTCCATGACAAGCCCAAAGAGAGCCGAGAAAAGAAGGAGGACGCCACAAAGGAAAGATAGCGCCCTCAGGCTCGTCGGAGACTCGCGAACCCACTTTGCGAGCCTCCTCGACTCCGTCCTCATAATGACCTTTCCAACAGTCAGGCCCTTTTTCATCATCTTTTTGATCTCTCTGTCCTTCTTTAATTTCTTCTCCTCCTCCGTCTCCTCAACCATGGGAAGGTCGGTGACCTTGACGGCAATCTCAGCCTTGGTCTTGGAGGTGAGCTCGCCCTTGTAAAGAGGCGAGGACTTATCCTTGATCTGAGCCTGAAGCTGCGAGACGAGCACGGAGGAGGTCTTGTCTGCGCCCTTATCTCCTCCCTCCTCATCGCCGTTGCCAGATATCTCGAACTTGACAATCACGGATCCAGACTCCAGGCCAGTAATGTTGATGCGGGAGGGGTCGACGCCGAGGGACTTGGCAAGCTCCTTCCTGAACTTGTCCTCGTAGGCCTTCTTCTGGACCTCGTCCGAGGTAACGGTGGCGTAGTCGTCGTCCAGGTGCATCTCAACCGCCCTTGGTGGCTCCTTCTCCTCGTGCTTCTTCGGCATGGCCTCCCTGGCCATGGTGATGAAGAGCTCCTCGACGTCCTTCTCAATCATACCCATGGTTAGCTCAAGGACGGGCTCTAGGGCCTTCCTGGCGTCCTCGGGGAGCTGGGAGAGGGCGCTTTCTTGAATAGACTGGGGGAGCAGCGTCAGCTCATGGTGAAACCTGGCGACGTGCTTTGAGCACCTCTGGATTCCCAGCTCCATCAACTCGTTTAGTTGCTTGGCGCTCCCGACCTGTTTCTCAGGGTCGGTGTCCCACTTCTCTGACATCTCCTTTAGGTCTGATACGTTAACTAAGATGCACCACATTGGCATTAAGATGCGGACGAGGTGGTCAGTGGGCTGGTCCATGATGGTCCTCACAATAGTCGCGAACTCTTTTGCCTTTTCCTTCCCGTCCTGGGATGCGGACCCAGCGGCCTCGGAGTAGAGGAGGTCGAGAACTTCGGAGGGGATGCTGTGGTAGACGTTCATCAGTGAGGTGAAAAAGTTGGCATCGATCAAGCCTTGGTCGTTAAAATGGTGGGGATGCGGTGCGTACTCAGTTTGTGGAGAGGCTGCGGCTTGGAGGGCCTTGTACTTGGCAAAGGTTGCAACGCCGACGTTGGCGCATCCACGGAGAGCGGCCTTTTCGGCTGACTTGAGAATGTTTGCTGCAAGGACGACCTTTGAATCGGTGTGGGAAGCCAACGTATCGTAAATGCTGGATGGTATGGAGGAGAAAATGTCGAATATTATGTCGACCTGCTTCTTAGTGGGGGACGTTGGGTCAGCTGCAAGAGCTGTGAGTGCCTTTACGTCCGACTCCGATATGCCGCTCGCAACCTTCCTCAAATCGGCCTTGACGCTGTCAAGCTCAGGAGGGATGTGAGGAGCAATCTCGTCAAAGAGGGTCGTGCCGGTAATTTTCGATGTGGGGTTAGGGTTACCGAGGAGAGGGCGGGAGGGCGTTGGGGGGGGGACAGGGGGGGGGAGGGTTGGGGGAGTGGAGGAGGGCTCACCGACCTTCAAGATCGCAGCCTCCCTGGCCGCCAAGGTTGCAGAGGTGTTGGTGGAAGAGGTTACGGACTGTGAAGGTTGGGGTTGGGGAAGGGGGGAGTGTAGGTAAGTGTGAAGTAGTGCTTGTCGTCGCCCATGACACAGACTACTCTCACCTTCCTCTTCCATTTGTGACCGATCTTCCCCATCTTCTTCTCGAGGTGGGTGACGAGATTGGAGAACTCCTGCTTGTCGAGGGTGCCAGAGGAGTCGACGTCGAACTCAAGGAAGAGCTTGGGGTGGGGGTGGGTGGAGGGGTGGGGTGAGGGGCGGTGCTGGATAAGGGCAACGTCGAAGTGGGATGGAAATGGAAGTAGGGGCGCCCCATCCTTACCTTATCAACCTCAGCCTCAAGGACCTTTTTGCCCATGCATGCGGTCATGGCCGTGGCTATTTCTTCTCTATCAAGAGAACCACTATTGTCAACATCAAGTATATCGAACACATTGGACGGCACTGACCACCACGCGTCGTCAGAAGGGGGAGGGGGGGGAGGGTTCATGAAGAAGAGGGGTTTGTTGGGACTTTTTTTATAGCATATAAAATTCGGAATGAATTTTTGGAGGAGTTAGTTCGCGGAATGAAGGATAGAATTGGTGGATTCGCGGTGGTAAAACTCCGGTATTGTTGTTTCTGTAATTTTGTGGAACCTTGCGGTACGGTTTTTACTCGTTTAGTGTGTATAAATGTCTCCAAAACTCCTTTTCACTCCACCTTGTTGATCTTTTGGGTCCTTCCTTTCCCTCCTTGGCGGCAGAGGCGGCAGAATTTGTCTCTTTAGCATTTATTTTCAACGGACAATATCAACTTGTCATGTCGTTCAACCCAAAACGCCAACGAACTACGTCGCCCCTGTCAATGAGCATTGACGAGGAAAGCTGTTCTAACTTTCTTGGGTCCCCCTCCAACACGAGTGGGAACCCCGAGGGTTCAAAAACTCAAGGAGAAGGGCTCTCTGGGGACAGTAGCCCTTCTCGTGTACTATTTGGCGGTAATAGAATTGGTTGTGTTGACGAGAACGCCGCTACTTTGCCGCAGTCTGATGATTTTGGGTCAATCGGTGAACATCAGTTTGAACCCATCTCCCAACCTTTCCTGAACAGGGCTGACTCGTACGACCCCAGGGCTTTTCAGCTCTCCCAGGATTCTGCTGCTGCCGGAGACAGTGTAAACGACTTGTTGCAGGGTGGAGGGGAGGGAGAAGAGGGAGGGGGGAAAAGGAGATTCAGGGGTCCGCTCCATGTGGAGACAAAGGCGCTCTTTGGGAGGGGAGGCGGGGGGGACGATGAGAACGATAGGTAAGTGGGGTAGGGAGGAGTGAAGCGACAGTTTTGAAGCCGTTTAAGAACGTGGGCAGGCAGGTTGGTTTGGTCGTCCATGTTTGTATACTCACAAGGCTGCTTGTACGCCCCCCATACACGCGCAGCTTCGATATCGATTCGCCCATGACACCGTTCGGCTTCTCCCTCTCAACGCCCCGGTTCCCGAATAATCCTCCAACTCTATCCACGAAGAAGATTTCCCCCAATGATGTGACAGCGTTCCCGCCCCAGACACCCTTCAAGTCGGGCACCCCGTCAACATCGATACTCGGAAAGGGCCACGGGGGGCACTCCCCGGGATTGAGAGCTAGCCCAAAAAGCAGGTTCGAGAGCGACTTCACGATTCGCAACATCATCGGATCGGGACAGTTCGGGTCCGTGTATTCCGTGATTCAGAACTTCGACCAGATGGAGTACGCGGTGAAGAAGACCAAGGTCACCAGGACGATGAAGATGGAGGAACTCAGGACGCTCGCGAGGCTCACGCAGGACGGCTGCGAGAACATCGTGAGGTACTTCCAGGGTTGGGTCGAGGAGGATAGCGTTTACATTCAGACGGAGGTGAGAAGGAGGGGGGAGGGTGGGGGGGGAGGATCTGCTGTCTGTGATGAGATATCCCTAGATGGAGATATCCCAAGATGATGTCGCGTTGGCGACGAGCGAAGCGAGTCGCGGAAGGGATCATCGAGTTTCTCAATGGATTTTATTGCTCGCTTGTCCACCCACTCGTATCCATGTTCACGGCGCGTTCCCTCCGCGTCCCCTCTCTAATGGCCGTCATATTTCTCGCCCCCTTACTGATGTCTTAGCCTAACCACCACCTCGCACATCTCCCTTTCAACCCCTGCAGCTTTGCGAGGGCACAGTGTCCAACCTTTACCAACAGAATAAGTTCGTCAACAACGAGACTGAGAAGTGCAGGTTGCTCCGCAGTATGGCTGAGGCGCTAACTGTCATTCATGAGGAGGTACGAAGGGGGTTGCGGGATAATGGGGGTAGCGAAGCGAAGCGTAGCGTAGCGTAGCGAAGCGTAGCGTAGCGAAGCGAAGCGAGCCCGCGGGAAGGGTTGGATTTGTGACATGTCTTATTGCTGCGGCTGCGTGCCAAGGCGAGGCACGCGGTTTTTGCCTCCCTCTCTTCTCCCCCTCACACTCTCTATTTAAGATAGCTTATCGCTAACACTCGTTTTCACATCACACTCGTTTTCACATCGCTAACCAAACACCTCTCCAACCAAACCCACCCACCCGCAGAGCCTCGTCCATCTCGACATTAAGCCCGAGAACATCTTCGTGAGGGGCAACATTTACAAGCTGGGAGATTTTGGCCTCGCCACCAACACTGAGAATAGGAGGATCGTCGACGACGGAGATTCACGCTATATGTCACCGGAAATTCTAAACGACGACTACAGCGACCTGAAGAAGGCCGACATATTTTCCCTAGGCTGCACCATCCTCGAGCTGTGCAGGTCGCCACTCCCGTACTCGGGCGAGGAGTGGCAAAACATTAGGGCAGGGAACATTGGGACCTTTGACGCTGGGAGAGATCTTCATAAGATCATCCTCAGCATGCTCGCACCCGCGCCCGAGCAGAGACCGGGGGCGGCAAGCTTGAGGAAGATGAGGGTCCTCATGACAGACAAGGAGAGGGAGCTCCAGCTCGAGAAGAACAGAGTCGCGGACCTTCAGGGGAGGATGGACGCTCTGAGGGAGGGCGGGAGGGGAGACAGAGGAGGCATGGGAGAGCTCGGCGGTGTGATGGGCAGGGGGGGGGGAGGAATGGCAGGAGCGAGGGGAGGAGGGAATGGGGGCGGGGGCAAGGGAGTTACGAGGCTCATGAGGGCCTCTACATGGACTGGTTAAGCAAGGTGTGGAGGGTTGGGGGGGATGAAAATGAGATGAAGGAGGAGGAGCAGGAGGAGGTGATCATGATGAAGACAACGACGTAGACGTTGACGTAGACAAACATGAGAATGAAGGCAAAGACGAAAACAAAGGATGAAAACGAAGAGGACGAGAGGCACGCGAGTAGATAACATTGATATCGTGTGAAAGAATAAACGCGTAATGTTTTTTCCACACTCTTTAAATCTTACCGATCTTGCCAACTAATAGGAGGTTCAGGGCCTTAACTGTCACCCCAGAGCCTTAATTGTCACCCCCCCCACGTGCAACAAAAAAAAATGGATTGGAAAATCTTGAGCCAAAAAAAAAACCCTTGGTCAAGTCAAAGAGCCTCAAAATTGGCTTAAATTGTCGCCCACGTCCCCCGCGCCCTCCACGAGCAAAAAAAAAGGTTTTAATATGGAGACTACAAGCTGAATTGAGAAGGTAAGAAAATGGCAGAAAGAAAACTAAGATGGTTTTTCGGAACTTACAATCGAACTCGTGACTTCTCGCATGCGAAGCAAGTGCTCTATAAGATGAAGAAGGTTAGGATGTCGCTTCTAAAACAGGCATAGCACGTAAGGGTTTATCCTTACCTGCCAACTGACTGCAATGAAAGAGTAAGTATGTGTAGGGCACGTAATGGTACAATGGGGTAACTCACGCTAAATCCCCAATAATTTGAAAAAGTCGATTTTTTGTTATGATTAAAACCAAAGGTTGACTTCACAATTTGATCAAAGGCACCCCAAAACCTCTTCCCCTATCATGTCATCTTTTGTATACACGACGCTGCTATTCAGTATGAGTCCATCGGTTGTTTCAAAATCATCTAAAATGTCTACTCTGTCTGTGAGGATAACAGTCGACAGCACCTTTTTTGACGCCATTGAGGCCGCACAACAATCGATAGCAGCTCAAATCACCTCTCCGAGCTCTGGAGACGCCGAAAACGCTGCACCACCTCCTGTTTCTAAGAATTGGCTGGTCGCGGGGTTGAAGGAGGGTGAATACTGCGCGTTCAATGCAACCTTTTCTCCCCCTGTGTGCCTCCAGCTGGCCCAAGCCGATAGTAGGGACGGGGGAGACTGGGTAAAGACGCTGCACACGCTCGAGATGCACCCATCTTGTAATATTTACATCTCAACGTCCGCTGAGGGGGCTCCAGATGTCGGGAAGGGTTGGACTGGAATGTCTGAGATTGCTGAGATGAACGAGGAGAGGGGGAGGACAGTGGAGGGCGGGTACGAGGGATGGGTGGGAGAGAAGGGGGAGAGACCCAAAGTTAAGGACATTATGAAGGCCGTGGAGGGGAGGTTTGAGGGTGAGGATGCTTTGGAGGGGGGGGGGGGGAAGGGTGTTGGTGGTGGTGGTGGGGATGCAGAGGAGAAGCAGAAGAGAGAGGAGCGGTTGAGAGAGAGGGTCGATAATGTCAGGGCTGGGATGAAAGAGGGGCTGGGGAAGGGCAAGAAGAAGGCGCTGAAGGGGAAGGTGTACGAGATGCTCGTGAAACAGAGGGCCAAGGGGAAGGAGAGCGTGAGGCAGGAGGATAGGGTTTACAAGTGTGTCATCGTCGTGGGAGGCGCGGAGGGTGAGGAGAAGGGGAGGGGGGAGTACAGGTTTTATAGTGGAGTCAGTACGACGTATGGTAGGGTGGGAGAGGAGTTTGCCGGGGGAGGGAAGAGGAGAAGGGTTGTGGAGGGAGGGAAAGAGAGGGGTAATTTGGAGAAACTTGAGAAGGCGGAGGGTGTTGGGGAAATCGTTGTGGAGTTATTGGGGGAGGACAACTGCTAAAAAACTTGAATTGCTCTTCAGCAACTGTATATACACTCTATGAAATCGCACAAGTCGCCTTTTTCTGGTACCTTAGCGCATCCTCTAAATCCTCGACTGCCCGTTTCGTTGACTCATTCGTTTCCTCCGCATTCGTCTCCAACTTGTTGACGAATTCCGCCTGCCCATCAACCATTTCCGCAATCTGTTTGAACGCCAAGTTCAACGACTGCATGTCGCGATTTATCTCTTTGACTCCCTCCGCCTTCTCCGCGATCTGCTGCATCAACATGTCCTCCTCCGTCATCATCGTGAGCTTGGAGTCGATGAAATTGGCCGTTGCTGAATCTACGGATAAAGAGCGCGCACCTGAGGTGGCTTCGCCATCATTTAAATCACTTTTTACCGCGTCGCTACCAAAACCATGATCGCCTGCGCTGCCCCCCCAACGCTCTTCCTCCTCGAAATCAGCTCCATCATCACTCCCCTTGAGTTTCTTAATTTCCCTCTTGACGTACTTGCCGCTAATCTCACCCTTGACGACTCTGAAGAAATTGACCCAGCGAGTCGGCATGGAACCGCGAGTGTTGCTAGCAGGGTCAACTATTGGGGACCACATGCTGTTTTGCGTCGAGGGACGGGAGGATAAGATCAACATGAGAACGGAGAGGTAGTAGTTCACCTGCGATTTTGGGTGGGGAGTGGAGGTGTAGGTTAGAAAGACGGCAAGCTGAAAAGTATTGCGGCGAAGTTGTAGTCACCTTCGCCTTGACCTTGGGCTGCTTCACGTCCTGCAACTCAGAAACAATCTCATTGACCCAAGACCTAATTATTTCCGGCTGAGGGATTGAGCCCGTCACTGAAGCAAAGCGGTACCACACCCGACGTTTGCACCGATCGTTGTATTTCCTCTTCGTTCGAACCGTCCTCGTGTCCTTTCCATCTCTCCCAACTCCATCAATGAGACGGTCAAAGCCTGTTCCAAACTCCCATGACCCAACTTTCCAGTTACCGGCGAAGGAGTACCCGAACGGGGGGGTAAGAGTCGTCGGGGGGGGGGAGGGCAAACAAGCAGGGAACGTTGCGTAGATGGAGGGGGAGGTTGAGGATGTTGTGCTATACTCGTGGAGGAGGAAAAGTTGAGGAGGTGATGTGGGAGGCGTTTTGAGGGAGGCAAATGTCGACATAAGGGAGGGGGGGGGGGAGAGAAGATGGGGGGAAGGAGGTAGGGGGGAGGGGTTCAGGTGGTGTGTGGTGGGGCTTCAAAATAAAATGATGAAAAATTGTGAGAAGCAAGGAAAAAGGAAAATGAACTTTAGGAACTTGGATTTTCCAACTACAGTACTCGAAAGTCACAGTTGAACGGCATGCAGAAGGGTCTAAAGTAAATCATGAAAGACAAGTCAACGATGCTTTTTTCGTGAAATCAACCCACTAAAGACTTAAAGTCCTCCTTCGCCAACCCAAGAGACCAGAGCGCATAAAAGGAAGCAATTACATGCCAGGAACGCCGTTGACGCAGTCAAAGAACTCAGGTTTCAAACTTGCGCCTCCAATCAAACCACCATCAATGTCGGGCTGTGAGAGGAGAGCCTTAGCATTGGCCGCCTTCATGCTGCCGCCGTACTGTATCCTAACCTTGGCCGCTACATCGGCGGAAACATTCTTGGCAACCCAAGCGCGAATCTCGCTGTGAGTCTCCTGGGCCATCTCAGGAGTAGCGGCGAGTCCGGTACCGATCGCCCAGCAAGGCTCGTAGGCGATGGATACGTTGGCCCAGTCCGCGGTGGAAAGCGCCGATTTGACAGCGGCGAGCTGCTCCCCAACGATCTTCATTGTGACTCCATCCTGCCTCTCCTGCTTGTGCTCTCCAACACACACCATGACCTTGAGGCCCGCGTCCACAGCGAGCTTGGTCTTGGTAGCGACAGTCTCATTCGATTCTCCCTTTCGAAGTTCCTGGGCGTGGCCGTTGAATCCAGCGCGGCGCTCAGAGTGACCGAGGATGACCCACGTGCAACCAACCTCGGTGAGCATAGTGGCGGCGGTCTGGGGTGGGGGTGAGGTGGGGGTGTAAGCGGAAGAGGATTGGAGGAGGAGGGGGGTATTAAGAAGACAGAAAGAACCAGCGAATATCCTCAGGGTAGCCAACAGCGGAGACTCACCTCTCCAGTGTTAGCACCGAAAGTCTTGACGCAAGAGTCCTGGGCGGCAACCTCAATGTCAGAGCGGAGGGTGGAGCGGACGAGGGAGAGATAAGGCATGGGAACACCAACAACGACATCCACATTGTCAGGAATGGGACCAGCAGAGTTGAGCGACTTGACAAGAGCAGTCACGCCGTCGAGGGTGAGATTGCACTGCAGGATTAGGGAGAGGTGGGTGGATTGGGAAGGAGGGGACTTAGTAGGTGGCAAACTTCCCTCATGCAAGAAAACAAATAGACTTATTACGAAAGATTCCAGCTAACGCCCTTCTCACCTTCCAGTTTCCGCCAATGAGGTAGTTGCGCTTGCCGGGGGACGCGTTCTTGACTCTAGAGGCCTTGGGTTTTGAGAGCACCTTCTTAACCTCCCCCAAAACAACAAATCCGGCGACTCCGAGGGATACACCTGTGATGAGACTCTTGGCGTCCATTATATCTGCGACGTTACGTTAGAGAATATGCGAGAATGGATTAGAAAAAGAGAAAAGTGCACACTGCAGTCGCATCGACAATTATATAAATTCCTGTATATTGCTAAAGTGAGGGCGAATGACAACCCCTGTAGCGCGTGGTTCTATGCATTAAAGATATAATTGATCGAAAATGGGGAGCTGAACCCCACGAACGGAGTGCATAAGGGTAGTTTACCTGTTATTTTGATCAATGGAATTCACAACAAAAAGTCTTGTTGACGGACGCCATCATCAAAGGTCTTCTTTTTTATTTTAACATTTTCCTCACTGCAAACGTCACGCCTCTCCGAGTTGCGTGCATGTGCTTGCTCCCGCTCCATAAACGCGGTCATCAAAATCCATGGGCTTTCATTTTTCTCACAGCGCTCTTGACTTTTTTTATTAGCACCTCCCCACCCCAAAGTGCCCGCCTCACTGCTCATTATCAAATCTCTACATAACAGTAAACCCTCCTAGTCCATATCATTTTCCTTCCCCTCCTCCTGACCATTTCTTTCCCCCCCTTATTTGTCCCATTTAACCGACGTAAAGCGATCTATCAATGGTGGCGGGGATGGGCTTGATCTCTGTGCCTAGCTCCTGTTCGATTCTCCTTAGGTTACTCTTGTCGTCCGCCGTGATTAGGTTCACCGCCAGTCCGAGGTGTCCGAACCTGCGACGAGCGGGGAGAGAAGGGAGAGGTTAGCAAAAAATAAGGATCGTTGTTATCTATCTGGCTCTTTGTTATCAGGCTCTCTCTGCAACTCGCTTAGCTCGTCATAATACTCACCTTCCGGACCTTCCGATTCTGTGCAGGTACGTCTCGCTGTTCTTGGGGAAGTCGAAGTTGATGACGACGTTGACGCTCTGAATGTCGATTCCTCTCGTGAAGAGGTCGCTGGTGACTAGGTGCCTCGTGGCTCCGTTCCTGAACTCGTGGAAGACGCGGTTGCGGTTGGCCTGCTGCATCTTGGCGTGGATGTAGAAGCAGGAGAACCCGAGCTCGGTGATCTTCTTGGCGAGGAGCTCCACACGGTTTACGGAGTTGCAGAAAATTATGGACTGGTTGATTTCAAGCTTGGTGAAGAGGGTGTTGAGGCTGTCGAGATGAGCGAAGCAAATTGCAATTGATGAGTATTGGGTGATGGGTATTGGATGATGATGGGTGGTGGGTTAGAATCAAAGGGTTGGGAGAGATCCGCAAGGTGTGTAAGTTGTAATGTCCGTTTGGTGCACTGGCGTTAGACCGTTGCGCGTGTCTTCGAAATGCACTTCGTATGTCATACCGTTCCGAGAGTCGTGTGGTATTTAAATCATCGAGACCAACATAAGCATCCGAAGTCGTCGCTTTGCTCCTCACACCTCCCCAACTCACCAGTGCACCTTTTGCCTCTCCTGCACGAAGGCGTAGAACTGGCTGATTCCCCTGAGCGTGAGCTCGTCCATAAGGTTGATGCTGTATGGGTTCGGCACGAACTTCTGGCAAAAGCTCTTGACAGTGACAGGGAAGGTGGCGGAGAACATGCAAATCTGGTGTGTCGGATGGCACATACCGATGAGTTGTTCTAGGACGGGCTGAAACTCTGGAGAGAGGAGCTTGTCCGCCTCGTCCATGATAATGGTCTTGGTGTTCCCAAGCTTGGCGACGTCCTTGCTTGCGAGGTCCAAAATACGCCCTGGGGTCGCAACGATGATGTGAACAGGGTTGTAGAGGCGCATGATGTCGTCCTTGAGGGAGGTTCCTCCGGTGGTCACCATGCACTCGAGGCCCATGTGCTGTATCGATACGATGGAGCGAAAGAAAGGTCAGATAACGAGCGTATTGAGAAAGATTTTGGAACATTCTCACCTTGCCGACCTCCTTGACGATTGCGGACGTCTGGAGGGCTAGCTCACGCGTAGGGATGAGCATGAGAACCTGCAGAGGGGTGGGCGAGTGAGAGTATAAGGGGGGGGCTGGTTAGTGGGGGAGGGTGGTTGAGGGGTTCTCTGGGGTCCCATGTTAACACAAAATTGTAGTTTTTGTACATATCCTCCCTCACCTGAATCTCGTTCTTTGACGTGTCAGTTTTCTCCAAGCAAGGGATGATGTACGCAGCCGTCTTTCCAGTCCCGTTCTTCGCCCTGGCCAAAACGTTGCGGTTCTGCGCAATTCCAGGTTAAGGCGAACATTTGGTGGGTTAGAACATTGTGAGAGCAAGAGATTACCTAGAAGGCCCCTGAATGAATGCGCCTCCTTCGACCCCCTTCGACCCCCTTCGACCCCCCCTCCTCTTTTCTCTACCAGCCCCCCCCACTCCCCCCTTCCCTCACCTGCAAGATGATGGGAATAGCCTCCTCCTGGATTGGAGACGGCGTCTCAAATCCCTTCTCAAAGATACCCATCAGAAGCTCCCTCTTAAGGAAGAAGTCTTCGAACTCACGCCCCTTGGTTCGGGTGACATCCTGGGAGGGGGATCATCGTTGATGAGGTTGGGGGTGAGTTATTAGAACATATAGTACTTTTTACCGGAATATACTAAACAAATCGATGCTAGAATGCTCTAACGAACAACCACGCCACTCAATCAACCCCCAAATCCCCCACACCACCTCCCATCACCTCCACAAAAAATAAACGTCGAGTTAGCTCCAACTCCAATTTCATCCCCTACACAACTCCACGCACCTCAGTCTTAAATCTCTCGTCCTTTTTAGGTGCAGTGAGACCCTCCTTCCAGTTATCATCGGCTGCAGCGGCCATGGCAATAATCAAGCAAGGGCAGATCGAGGTAAAATCTGAAAAGCTGATGAAGGTTGGGGTTGGTGTCAATTCTTTCTTATTTTCCTTTTTGCAAGGTTGATGGTTAGAAAATAAGGACATTCGCTTACGGAATAGTTCTTACATGAATCATTCGAAGTGTATCAAAGCGCTGGAAGTGTTAATAAAGCACCAAGTGGTGTCATTGGGCACTTCAACGAGCACAAATTGTCCCTTCTCGCGCGCGGTTTTGCGGCATCAGTGCTTTGAACCTCTGTTCTATCAAAGACGGAGTTTTTCCTTTCGTGCGAACGCCTCTTTGATCTCATCAAAAGTGCAATTTCAGTCAGTGGGTGGCTAAAAATATAGCCAAGAACTACTAAAGAAGTTCAGCTGCCAGATGACAAAATCCAACTCTTTTACATTCGACAAGTTCTTCTCACTTATTCTCATGGGCGGAGGATCCAGCAAAGACAACGACTTGGCCAGGTTTCAGTCCAAGTCTGTTCCCGTGAGTGGCATAGCCGCCGCGATCGGGGAACGCAGTGTTACAGCTGGAGGATCCAAAAAGTTGATCAATGTTTCCGGTTATGTTAAGGCCCAAGATGCACAAAAGATTACGGTTTTTGGGAGAAGTGAGGGTGTTATTGCGTCTTGTATAGTAGGTGAGTCTGGTTTGGGGGTAATCTTTTGGGCAACGTTGATATAGATGGTGCTTTCCTCCAACTGACTTCAACCGTGAGAAAGTGACACCCTGGAATTTGCTCATTTACTCCCCACCTACCCACCATCTCCTCAAAAATGTCCGTATAATCTTAATACTAACACTTTGTACCCCCCCCTTTACCACCCTTTTCCCCACACACACACTCTAACCCCCCCATGAATATTTATTTTCCTTCCTCACCGCAACTCAGGGAAAGCAGGTACCGACGTCGCCACCTCCCCCTTCTTCGCGGCTTACGAGAACTCTTCATTCTACCTAGTGGACAATAAAGGCGATAGCATCCTCGTGCAGAGTTCTACTGGCCCTGGAAAACGCAAGGTAAGGGAAAGAGAGGGGGCGACTTTACTTGCCCTCAAACTTTTCTAAAACACCCACCCTATCCTCATTCCCCCCCTTCTTCCCCCACGTTTCTCCAGTACTACATAAACTCCCAATCCCATAAGGAGAACTACATAGTACTTGATCCAAACTCTGGACAGATCTTATCCGCTACGACGAAGGGGGAGAAGACCAAAAACAAGCAAGGTGAGAAGAATCGTTGTGCATATGTTGTGAACTGCCTCTATTGAACTTTCTATATACTGACCCCCTAAGCAGACGCCAAATGCTGCTTCGACATGTATGGGGATGATACCAAGCACTGGGATGCCTCTAGCGTCTCGGATTGCATCAAACATTGCAGCGAAAAGGTGAGAATGGTCGAGGTGGGGGCGTGGGGATAGATCATTTTGCATCAGATACGGTGCATGGTAACTGCAGTATTTGTACTGACTCCGTGCGGTCTTCACTTCGCTACTCCCTCCTCCCCTCAGATCCCCTGGGCCGCGGAGGAGGCCGCGGTACCTGTCGGAACCCCAGTTGCTGTCATTGGGCAAGTTAAGGTCGACAAGCATGGGGAAATGTCCATTGTGCCCATGTTCATAACGGACTCCCCGGAGATATGCCCCGAATTGAAGGACGGTAAGAGTGGGCCCTCTGAAGATATCGACACTATTGAGAGCTTCTCGACGGACAGGGACAATGAATAGCTGTCGTGATGGTGTGAGAAGGGGGGGAGAAGGCTCACGCGTAGCCTTCGTGAAAGTGTAAGGAGGGGGGAGAGGGAGATACAGTATTTGATCATTGGTTGGGCAGCTCCCACTGTTTTGGTGTTAGCTAGTTGAATCACTAGACACTAAAAACATTGGAAACTTACGACGACATTTTTGCAGCGCTCTACTATGACTGGACAATATGTTGACCAGACACCTTCGATCAAGATGTGGGGAAACAGCGAGGGTTCAAATTGAAACAACGAATTACTGACATGAATCGAGCTTTATTATCCCTCGTCCCAGCTCTCCTTACCCCTTAAACCCGTCCTTCCCCCTCCTTAAAGCCTCAAATTCCTCCTTACTGTCGGCCTTGAGGAACGCGTTCAACCTCCTTTCACTCTCCATCCGAACAGGCACACTCGGGAGGTTTTTAAACCTCAAAGCTTCCACCTCTCGCACCCTCTCCTCCAATTCCGCGTTGGGTCCTAGCGATTGCATGTAGCGGGCGTTCGCGAGAGTGTACTCGTGACTGTCGGTTCGTCGAGGTTCCGCGTGGTTAGTTTATTCCCCCCAGTCGCTTTTTCGGGAAGTCGCTCTCACAAGGCCGGGCACTTACCTACAAGCCACCCAAGTGCCATCCCCCACGCCACCGTACCTTCTCAAACCTTCCCACATCTCCTCCATGGAACCCTCAAAGACCCTCCCACAACCTAGTGAAAAAAGGGAGTCTCCAGTCATTAAAAAATTGAGCTCCGGGATGTGGTACGACACATGCGGGCACTATGGGGGGTGGGTGGGGGGGGGGAGAAAGGGTTTAGCCTGATGACTTTTCTGGGTGCCTCCGTCTGTCTCCAGTGAGCCCATTGCATTTGCCTATTCCTTCACTCCCCCCCCCCTCCCCCTCACCGTGTGTCCACTCGTGTCAATAACTTCAACCCCCCATCCCGCAACGTCCCTTACGTCCCCCCCCTCCAAGATCTCGTACCCACACCCCCCCCCTACCGAGCTCTCACACCTCGGGTCAGAAGGCCCGTGAACCTTGACCTTCCTACCGTCGCCTCCTGCCAACCACGAGGCAATCAAGTCGGACATCCCGCCGACATGATCGTGGTGGCCGTGAGTTACCAGGACGTGTAAAGTTCCACCATTGGAACCGAAGGCGAGCTCGTTGGCAGCCTCACCGACGACAAGACCATCAGGAGCGTCGAAGGATATCACGTCGCCAGAGTTTCTTCCCGGGATTAGGTAGCCGTAATTGTCTTCGAAGCACTTGGTCACACTTAGTGGTGTCTCTTTTCCAGCGCTGTGGAGAGTACCTCGGTAAGAGGCTTCATTTGAGGAATTGAGGGACAAGGGCATAGTAGAGGAGGACAGTGAGGTCGTTGAGGCCTTGCGGGTGAGTGAGAGGAAACGGGGGGGCAGGGGACGGAGGCAGGTTGCTGAGGTTAGGAGTGCGGCACCAAGAAGACCGGACATCTTTAAGGACATCCTGGGGAGGGAAGATGAGGGGAAGAAATGTGATGATGAGGGACGTGAGGTGTGGTGAGAGGTGGTGAGGGTTGGGGTTGATTTGTCGACTGTAAGGGTTGGATACCGTAAGGAGGCGGGCTTTCAGATGTCATGAGGTCTGCGCTAGGAGCAGCCTTCAGTGGAGGATGAGATCGAAGCCGCTAGGAGAGGAAGGTATCTCTCGTTAGTGCAACGTCCCAGCTGTTTTGTATGCTGAGCTGAGCGCACTTGTGGCCTTCGATACCCACAGTGTTGCTTGACGTTGCGATTGTGACGTACATTTCTTTGAAAAGCAAAATCTTGCTTTTTGTTCTTCCTTTTGTTCGGATTTATTTTGGTGCTTGGAATTCACAGCTTTGGAGCCAACAGCCCTTTTATGTACGGAACGACAAAGGGGAAAGAAGGAAGTTTTGATTGGTCTGATAACTGTCTATCATTAATTACTATTCTGTGGAAATGAAACATCGATGTCCAGCAGAAATAGTAAACCGTTTCCATTCCCCTCAATTAGATCAACACCTTGACAAGCTTTGCCAGATCGAATCCAAACTTCACCCAATTCTCGTCGCCGAAATCCTCGCAGGCAAGGCCAACATCTTCAACGATTTCGGCACCGTGGACGACGATATGCAGAACCTCGGCGATCCATGAAACCTCGGGGACAGCGAGCTCAGCGGCAAGTTTTGTCAGAAGGTCGGCCAATTCCTCGAGATGACAGTCGTGAATTCCGGCGGCAACGTCTTCTAGTCCCTTTCCGATGTCCTTCACGGCGTCCGCGATCTTGTGGCTCATTTGAACCTTGAGAGCCTCGATGTCGTCTCCGACAATCTCGCCCTCCATGAGCTTCCTCTTGATCTCCCCGCTCAACTCTTCAGCGAGCGACACCTGAGTGTTGAAAAGTGCGACAGCGGCGCTGAACTCTCCCCACGCGTTCTCAAAGTCTTGCTCGCACTGGCGGACGTCGCCCTCGATGATAGCCTCGGCCTCCATGATTCCCTCGACGACGTAGCACCAAGTGTTCTGGCAAACGTGACCAGTACTCCACTTCGATAAGTCGTCCATGATTACCTGAATCTCGTGTCCTGCAGCACGGTAGTCGTGTTTTTCTACATCGGCAACCATGTCAGCGACATTGTCGTAAAAGTTGAATCCATGGATGAGGATGGCAACAGCTTCCTCGGCCTTGTTGAGTGCCGTAACGTTGGACAAGCCGAATACATTCGCTTCGTGCTCGAGGAAGGCGAGCTCGTCCTCAAGTCCGCAATCTCCCAAAGCTTCGCCGATTTGACGGATTCCCTTGCTGATGTCCTCGACGCCGGCCTTCTTGTCGCCGCTCTTGAACGCGGTGAAGCCAGCAACGAAGTCCTGCTCGGCCTCCTCCAAGGAATCTTCACATTGTTTAAAGTTGGTGAGAACAATCTCCGCCTCCTCAAGGATTCCCTCAAGAATCTTGCAAACGAACTTATTGCAGTGAAGCTCGTCTTCGAGGACGTGAGCAATGTCGCCGAGATCCTTTCCAAAGGCCTTGAAGTCTCCGTTCTTGTAATCCGAAACAGCCATATCGATCTCGTTGGTAATATCCTGTCCGGCGACGATGACAGCGACGACGGCGCCAATCTCCTTTACGAGGTCGTCCGCTCCGAGAGCACCTGCCATGGAGGAGAGAATATCAGCGAACTCTTTGACATCGCAGGAAGTGATATCATCCGAAATGCTCTTCAACGTGGTTCCGATCTTTGAAATTCCAGTCTTGTAGTCCTTTGACTCAAAAGCGGCGATAGCCTGCTCGAAGTCATCGCCAGTAGCATCGACGGCCTCAAGGCAGGTGGAATAGTCCACGGCAACTAGCTCAGCAGATTCAAGCAGGCCTACTAAGATCTTACAGGCAGCGGTTTTGCACCCCGCGGTGTTGATCACAGTGACAAGCTTTCCAATTTCCATACCAAAGGCGTTGTAGTCGTGCCTCTGGAGCGCGAGAACGGCCTGGTAAATATCGTCGTAAACCTCAGAGACTTCGATGATGATGGAGTCGCCGTTGATAACAGCCTCGCTGATCTTGGGCGCTATGGGCGCAATAATTTTTGCTATGGTAGGGAGCCCACACTCAGTGGTTTCGAGGACCTTGGCGACGTCGTCGAAGCCGGTGGCGAATTCACTCAAAGCAGCAGTGTAGTTCTTGTTTTCAAAGGCGTTGACACCGGTCTCAAAGGTGGAGAAGGCAGTCTCGAGGTCAGAGACACAAGCTCCGGAGATGTCGTGCGACACAATTTGTAGGATCTTAAGGAAGCCATCGACGACATTACACGAATCAGTAGTGCAATCAATTTTACTCCAATCCTCCATCATGGCGTCAATGTCATCGGCTACCTTAATGGCATCCCCTGCCGCAACGTCAACAGCAAGTGCAGAAATGTGCTCAGACACATCAGTGGCGTCGATGACAATTTCCATCGCCTCGTCAAGAGCCTCAGAAACCTTTGCCAGCTTAAGGGCTGTGGCAATGGATGAGAGCTTCGTCTCAATTTCCTCGACACCACAATCGTGAATCGACGTTTGGAGTCCAGAAAGAGCGCCGTTGAGGTCAATCATTGCCTGGCTGTATTGCTTGGAGGCAATGTCGCTGCTAAAGTCCTTGAATTTCTGCTCAGTTGATTCAGCGAAAGAGAAGCAGGAGTCCACATCAACATCGTTTATGCCACTAAGCTTAAGTAGGGCTTTAAAAATAAGCTTCGCCTCGATCTCTCCGGCTTGTGCAACCCCGGAGATGAGCGCGAGGAAGAAAAATACGTAAATGAATGAGTTCATTGCAAGAACTTGTTTTGGGTGGAAGCTGCGCGATGATTGGTCGACTGGGCCTTTTCCCAATTGTGGACTAAATGAATTGGTACATGGACTACGTCCCATTATCATTTTTCTTCCTTATAACCGTTGGGATAAATAGCCGTTACGAACGGGTAACGTTGTGTCCGTAAGGTGGAAGGTTTTCTCAAATCCATGACTATACTACAATCCATGAATAAAACTAGGTGAAAATGTCTTTAAATCTCAAACCTATGGCACGTAACTTCAACTAGCCGCTAAGTGCTCAAGTCATCAAAAATATTTTTATGTACTAGGTCTATTACGACGATTTTTGTCCACAATTGTAAAAGGCCTAGCTTGACCTGCTTGTTTTTTTATTCGGAGCTTGACTCAAAACTTCGAAGTAACTTACCCCCCTCCCTCCGCATGACCTCATAACTTCGTCCACGTCACACGTTCTCGTATATTCTTCTGCCCCCTCTATCTCCCCGCGCCGTCCTCCCCAACCTCGTCCTTATTCTCCAGTACCCCCCCCCCCTCCCAACAACCCTGCCTGCACAACTCCACCATGCCAGCAAATGCTAAGGTTTACGAGGTGGAAACGACAGAGTACGAGACCACTTCCTTGAAAGAGACTGTGTCGGGCTTGTCGGTCTGGCTGTATGAAACTTTCAACTATGTAACTTTCTTCCTCTGCAATCAAACACGCGACCTGCTTTGTGGGCCGAGGAACTCGCCTATAGTTACGGGAAGGACGCCACTTCTAAAGAGTATGAACGCCCTCGCTGTGACGGAGGCGGAGGCTACGGCCTTCTTTAAGTTATTTGAGAAGGTTGACGGTGATCATTCCGGCAGCATATCAATCGAGGAGTTCTTCACGTTCTACAAGATTCAACCCACTGAGTTCGCGCAGAGGGCCTTCGGAATCATGGACTTTGAGGCTGCCCCCGGGGAGAGCGCCAAAAAGAAGGCTGCTGATAAGAAGCTCAGCAGGGCCAAGAGCCAGGTGAGAGGGGGGGGGGGGCTAAAGCAGCATGCGCGCAACAACGACAAACACACGCTAAATACCATCCGATCGCTTCGCCCATCCTCCTCCTCTTCCCTCGCAGCTTCATAGCATGGGGAAGGACGGGAGGGATCAGAATAAGGCCAGGAAGAAGAAGTTGAAGTCGTTTGAGGAGACAGTTGCGGTGGGTGAG
>BRYA01000152.1:9572-35584 GCA_030267965.1 Triparma columacea | reverse complement strand
ACCGTAGGGCATAGTGGGAATGGAGGGGAGAGCGAAACCCCAGTTCACGGTTTTAGAGGAGTTTTCAAGTATCAGATGCCCAAACCCACTTTGTTGCAAACTCCGAAGAGTGACGAGGTCGGCACCCGGTACAAACGAGCGGCACCGGACGACAGCACAGACGAGGACGACGAACCCCTTGACGTTTTGCTACCCGAAACACCTATAACAAAGGCCCTTGGGAGAGGAAGAAAGAGGCCAACGAGCGCAAACAGACACCACGTCAGTCGGCCACCTCGCCCCCGCAGCGCAGGGCCGAAACTCGTCAACCCAAACACGAGGAGTCCTCGGCGGACGAGAACGAGACCGCAGTCGGCGGGACCCACTGCTGGGCGGAGGAGAATAGACTTCGAGTCTGGACACTAATAGATGTGTGATATTTGTTGTTGTATCGATTTATTTCACAAAACGTTCTCGTTACATTACGTGTTGTTCAGTACCTGTTGTGCCTCTTTGATGGATTTATCCAGTAATTTTATCTGGTCTTTATTCATCATATCGTAAGTCTCTGAAATCTGCCAGTTCTTGTACCGACCAACTGACCTCGGGTCGGGGCCTTCGACTATGTTCAAACACTTCTCTCCCTGCTTTGTTTTCCCGTGTGGATCCTTGGGGGTCTTCAATCCCTTCTCGCAATTGGCGCAATGGCATCGGAAGGGTCCGGTGCCGTGATGGAAGCAACCGACCCTCCCCTCTAAGTGTGTCATTCCGCAGCATGACCAGCGGAAGCTCTGCGGATGCGTCCTGAGGAACAGCGACTCATCGTGTCCTGTGCGGGCAAATGCAGTCTTGTAGCTGATCTTCTCCTTGGCGTCCTTGTTGTCCTCAAATTCAAGAAAACTCTCTCCTCCCCAAGCTTTCATGACTGTCTTGGCCGCCTCTAGGTCCTTGTCTCCCTGCAGTTCCTCGACCAGCTCACGGGTCGACTGGGGGTAGGGCCAGCAAATGAGGTCAAGGTTCCCGAAGTGGGGAGAGCAGTGGATGGCGTTGGGGCATGGGCAGTTCAGAGGGTGCTAGGGGAGGAGGGGGGGGGTGGACAACAGGGGTTAGTCAGGTAGGTATCCCTTGAGAGGAGAGGTGCGTTTACTTGATATTTCTTGTGTGTGAGATTCTTTGAAGCTCGTAGGTCCCAGAGACGGCTCACCTTGCATCCGCAGCTAGTGCAGAAGTTTAAGTTCGATCGAAACCACGGTATCTTGTTTTTCGGGGTCATTTCGACGTTGAGGACGGTCCCACGGTCGTAGCACCACGCCTTGTGGTTCTTGTAGTCCTTCTTCTGGCACTCCACGCTGCAGTAAAACACTGACTTGCACTTACTGCACTTCAACAGGGGCTTTACGTCGTCCGAACCCTCAGTCGGGCCCGGCTTCAGGCAAACGCGACAACAATAATGGTGTTTCGTGTAGCGGAAGTCCCTGCTGTGCTTATCATATGCCTTGTCCCAAGCCTCCTCACAGAGGTTGGTGAGGGTCCTGTCATCGATGCCCAGCAAGAAGTCGCTCTTGTCCTGGCACATTTTTGTCGCATGTCCGGAACACACCGCTGACCTCCTGGCTCCCTGCCTCTCATCCCCCACTCTGGACTTCCCATGCCACAACCTAACCAGGGAGTCTTGAAATTCAGAAAAAGTGAAGCTGTCTGAACCATCGTCGCCTTCCCCGGTCCTACTCCTTGTGTCGGGGAATAACAAATCTCCCGGGCACCGAATGCTACTTTGGAGTTGCTCAGCTATCATCCTACCAGAGCACTCCGTCGTCGGCTCTGGAATGTTGGTCCCATTTAGTTGCATGTTATCGAGCCTCTCCAGCCTAGCCAACGCCTGGGCCTTCCTACGAGCTTCTATGCGCTGCTTCTTGCGCGCTGGGTCGACCTTCTCTGAAGAAATCATTGGTAAATTTCAAAACCAAACTGAAATCTGTGACTTTTGGGCTTTTGGAGGGCGGAAGGGCGGAACGACACTTTCCACGAAACCAAACCACACTGCCTCCAGGGTCAGCATTTGACTTCAAGAAGTGAAATAATTTTCCCCCTTTAAACACCCTTAACGACGTTTATACGGCCAATTTTTCCATGGGTTTGTGTCAAAGTCAAACAGTAGCCATTGAGCCACCAGCAAAAGAACTGGAAAACGACTCGAATATGCGTCAGAATACATTGAATGATGTCGACGAGTTGACCCCTACAAAATATGTAGAGCACCTGGATCATGAGGGGGATCCAATGCATATTGGTATGACTGCTGATGAGCTGGCAGAATTTGAAGCCCTCGGGCTTGACGATTGACAATAAACGCATTTTTGAGCAGTTTTATTCCAATATGTATTTGCCACTTGCATCGAACTCATTATATATCCTAACATACATTGATCTGAGAACTAGACCAACTTATTTTTATTCGAGAACTGCGTTTTTTCAATTACCTCCAGCCGCCTTGGCGCCGCTTCCTCCCTTACCTCCCTTGTCACTTTTATTGCTCTTGTTGCTCCTGTGACTCTTGGTGCTCTTGTTGGACGTTTTGCTCGCATTCGACTTTACCGACGGGGTCTTGCTACCCCTCCTCTTGTTGCCGTTCATTCGCGCCGCGTTCAAAAACGTGTTTGCCTTGCTGCTCCTCTTTTTCACTCCACCTCCTTCCTCCTTTCCAAACTTGCTTGCCAAGTCTGCCAGTTTGTCCCGCTCCTCGCTTTCACGGTCCTCGGCTGCCACGTCCTTGGTTGGTGGTTTCTGCTCTCCCGCGGTATCGCTGCTGCCTTTGCTGTTGCTGTCTTCACCGCTCTCTTTTTCTTTCCTCCCCACCTCCTTCGCCTTCATTTCTTCCTCTACTTCTCCCCCTTCCTTGGCTTCTTCGTCCTCCTCCTTCCCCCCTTCACCTTCCTTCTTACCTTCTTCGTTCCCCTTCGTACCCTCCTCCTTCTCCTCCTCCACTTGTTTCTCCTCCTCCTTCTTCTTAGCCTCTTCCCCTGCGACCTTCTCCGCATTCTTCGCCTCCTCTGCAACGCCGGCATCTCGCCCTTCTCCCTTCTCCCCTCCCCCCTCCGCCTTTGCTGCCTCTTTCCCCTCTCCCCCCTCCACATTTGCTTCCGTCTCCTTTCCGTCTCCCCCCTCGGCCTTTGCCTCCTCCCCCTCGACCTTTTCCTCGTCTTCCTCGACTTTGACGTCCTCTGGCTTGGAAGCTTCTATGATGTGATCGACACACTTCTCCACCCACTTGTTGAGAGTGACAACGCACTCGTTCTCGTAAGCTTCGACAAAGTCCTTCGCTGGTTCGAAGTAGTTGTCGGGGAGGAGCATGTTTGTAATGACTGCGAGCTCGTTAAAATTCCTATGCGGCGCCCCTTGGTCTGCCTTCTTCATTGTCGCCCTCCTTCTTTCGCTCTTTTGCTCCCTGGCGTTCTCTGCTTCCTCTTCTGCTTTCTTCCTTTCCTTTTCTTGCTCTGCTTTTTTCGCCTTTGCCGCCTCCTTCTTCTCCTTCTTCTCGGCGGCTTTCTTGGCATTCCTGTCCTTTCTTATTTCCATCATTGACGCCTTCCGTTTTTTCTTGTCTTTTCCTTTGTCGTCCTTGTCATTGTCGTCATTGTCGCCTTCCTTATCTCCGTCGGCCTCCTCCTTCCCCTCTTCCTTCCCCTCTTCCTTCCCCTCTTCCTTCCCCTCTTCCTTCCCCTCTTCCTTCCCCTCTTCCTCCTTATCCTTATCCTTATCCTTATCCTTGCCCTCGCTGTTGCTACCCTCACTCTCGTCGTCGCTGCTATCACTGTCCGAACTGTCGTCGTCATCTTCCCCTTCTTTCCCTTCACCCTTTTCCCCCTCCTCCCCTTCCAAATCCTCGCCCCTCTTCCACTTGTACGGGAGCTTGGCATCATCAATGGGAGGTAGGAAGCCATCGGGAAGAGTTTTCCTCGTGATTCTATAAATCATTGTTGCAACACACTGGAGGTTTTGGGGTGCCATGCTGCCCTCCTTGGGCATCCTCCCTAGTCCTCCGCGCCACGGGTACTGAATGACATGACAAATAAGGATTCTGATTATGATAAAGTTGATAAACATGAGCTTGACAAGTTCTCTGCGATGAGGGGGGGAAGGAGTGGGTTGCAGAAGGTGAGAGAAGGCCGCAAGCAAGTCGCAATGTAGTATATAGATCACACCTCGCTGACAACTCACCTATTGGCCAGTATCCTCTTGGTACCGCCTACATCTCCAGGGACTTTTCTGTCCACGACGTCGTTAAATTCCATTCTATCTATCTCGCATTGCAACAAGAATTCGTCGGGGAAGTAGTTCCCTTCCTCGAAGTAGTTCGTGAAGAAGTCCAATATCGTGTCCGGGGGTAGGGCTTTCGTGAGACCTTTTATGATTCCCTTGACCCGTATTTTCAACTTCATCATGCGGGCATTGAACTTGTCCTCCTTGCTCTCCTTTTTCTTCCCGAAACCAAAGAAGCTGCGAAATCCCCCGAGCGTCGAGGCCTGTTGCTCTAGTACGTCCAGATCCAAAGTGTTCTCGAGGAGGATGCTATTCACTGCAAGCTTTACCTCCTTATTCAGCCAACTCTTTACCTGATCGAAGCAGAACTTCAAGACTGACTCGAAGCCTTTCTTCTCCGCCGGCTTGGTTGTCAGTTTCAACTTTATCACCCTCAACTTGGGCCCCGCATAGAAGCTCAAAACGTGCCACGCCACTGCTCGGAAGAGACTGATGCCCTTGAGGACGTTGTACTTGCCGTCAGGCCCTATGGGAATCGGCTCTCCGTTTCTCAGGTATCTGTACATAGGCTTGATGCACTCGTCGTAATTCTTGCCCTCGTGCTGCTTCCTATATGTCTCTGCCTTCTTTATCCTATCCAACTTGGCTTGCTTCGCCGCGCTTATTCTTTTCTTGCCGTCCGTTCCGACGTTGACGTCGTCGTCGTCGTCGTCGTCGTCATCTATTGTAGCATCGTTGAGGATGTCGTCTAAATTATTGAAAAGCTCTTCCTCCTTCGCGGCCTCCTCCTCTTCCAGTACTCTGTCAAACTTGTTCTTTTCGTCAGTGGGAGGAGGGGTGCGAATGTTGTTAGGGTTGGGA
The DNA here is from genome assembly GCA_030267965.1 of Triparma columacea. Lineage (NCBI taxonomy): Eukaryota > Bolidophyceae > Parmales > Triparmaceae > Triparma > Triparma columacea. Next base: position 30,484 of record BRYA01000152.1, on the reverse strand, counting down.
GACTTTTGTGGGGTGACGAGAGTATGCTTTTGGTCCGTCTTGATGGCCGCTTTTGGTACTTGTTCCGTGGAGGCCTTTGGCCCCTCGTGCAGAGGCTGGTGTTGTTGGTGCCGGCTCTCCTGAATCTCGTGCTGTTGCTGTTGATGGTGCTGCTGTTGCTGTTGCTCTTGGTGTTGGTGGGAGGAACGTCTGTGCTGACCGTGTTGATGGTCGCCGCGCGATTGGAACGGATCCTCTTGCTGCGGCGGACCACCCCCCCAATGCTGCTGCTGCTGCTGCTGCGGGTAGCTCTGCAAAGGCTGCTGATAAGGAGGAGGCTGCTGCCAGCGCTGATTCATTGGGATGGGCTCCGTCACATGGCGTTGAAGCTCCTGTATTTTTGACATTATTTGCTCCAGTTGGTCCGTCTGCTTATTCTCCTCCTCTTCCTTCTTGGAGACGCTGGCAGCCATTTTTTGGTGAGCCTCTTGGAGCTTCTTCCTTCTCCGAATGCTCGTTCGAAGCGACTGATTCTTCTTTTTAATCTGCCTCATCTTGCTCGTGTGGTTATTCATCACCATGTGCATCATCATGGTAGGGTCACCCCCCATCATCATCGGTACTGGCATGACATTGGGAACTGAGAAAGAGACAGAGGGTGGGACCTGGTTCTGGAGCGGTGCAGAGGTCGAAAACGCAAGGTTCGGCGTGAAACTAAACGGTGATGGCGCAAATCCCCCGTTGAACCCAACACTGCCACTGCCACTGCCACTCGCCAGGTCTGGGAGGGGGTCAATTTTGCTGGTTGGGTGGACACCCCCGGTATGAGCACCACGCTGGTTGACCGAATTATCATCAGTGCCGCCAAGCCCGACTTGGGCTCCCTTCCTGACCTTATGCCTCAGGAAGGCGAGCTTCTCCTCAAACGACATAATTTGACCTTGCTCTTCTTCTGGAAATGGGCAAAACCTTTTGTCTCCCCGACCACTTCCCTCAACAGCACAAGCAAAACTTAGATAATCAGGTCTTAGGGTTTCCTCCATTTAGTAGTAATTCTCGAATGACAGACGTAGATTACGTTCCAGGAGTGCTCGAGGGAATCGCTATTACCAAGCAAAGGTGAGAAATCTCGGCCCCTCGCCTTGCCTTGAGTTGGGTGACCCTTGATAGATGTGAGATCCTAGCGTTTCTGACGCATATTTGCCCTCTATCCCGTCGCAGTGGAAAATGGGACAAGCGGGCGGTTGTTAAAAAGTACGAACGCCCACAGGCTTACAATCTGATGCATGAACTCATCTGGAACAAGAGATCTGGACCCATTGACGAGGAGTTCAAAGAGAGCGTGATTGACCAAATTTACAAGTTTGACTCTCGGATTGATGCGGGTATGTGGTGGAAGATCAGGCGGGTACAGGAGGTTGGGCGGGAGAGGAGGAGGGAAAAGATGATCAAGAAGAAGGAGGAAGCAGTCAAGCACAGGACGTTCAATATCGTTAAAAAGAAGACGAAAATTAGGCAAACAAAGGCCAGAATTGAGAAGGAGAGGGCAAGGTTGAACATGACCGCGGAGGAGAAGGTCAAGCTGGACGTTGAGGCTTCGACGCTCAAGCCCTTGAGAAAGGCCGAGAGAAGGGTCGGGTTGATAAGAGGAATATTCGAGCATATGGATTACCAAAAGCAACTCCCCATCGACGTGCGGAGGAAGGTCAATAAGGTCAGCGCTAACTTTGGTTACGTGAGCCCCAAACACAACAAGAGTCCGACGAAGACATTTTTCGGCAAGGACTTGAGGAAGTTAACTCACGACGACGTTGACCGCCCCGGGACGCTCCTCGAGGGCGACGATTTTGATCCACTTGAGCTTCTCTCCCCGCGAGAGAGGTACCTCAAGAACAAGGCGGTCGTGACGATCCAGAGCATCTTCAGGGGGAGGCGGGCGAGGGAGTGGGTTGACAACCAGGCGCAGCGCTTGTTTCCCCTACGAGCTCCCGTCAGTCAAAACTTCCACGCCGGGGGAAAGAGAGGAAGGGCCATATTTTTGGAAAAGAAGAAGGTCCTTCTTCAAAAGTCTAAGTCCGTCTTGGGCGAGGTTGAGAAGACTTGGGAAGCCAAGAAGGAGCGCATGCTGTCGGGCGTGGAGGGAGAGGAGAGGAAACGAGCTCTCAAAGAGAAGGTGAGAGGCAAGGCTCGTCTTATACACATTATTATCGTATCTAACTCACTCTCTCTCTCTCTCTCTCTCTCTCTCTCTCTCAAATTACCCTCTCAGCTCAAGCTCCACAAGATCCAAAAGCGCCTCGACGAAGAGGCGAAAATGCTGCACAAAAACTTGCGTTTCATTGCGGCCTGCGCAATTCAGAATTTTTGTAAGAATATTGTTCACGACAGGTACCCGCACCTGGGCCCAATCTTGGAAGAGAAGCGCAAGGCGGAAGCTGCAGAGACCATGGTTGCTTTCAGGAGAAATGAGTCCAGAAAGGAAAGCCGCAGGCGGAGGGAGATTCGAAAGAGAAAGGCCGTGGGTCGCTTCAACGTGATCCCGCTCATCGTCCGGATGCAGCGTACATGGCGCGAGTACCTCAACGTTACTCACTCCAAGAGAGAAATTGCCAAGGCTTATGCTCTCCTTAAGCGCATGAGGGAGGACAGGATAAGCGGCCAGGAGTTCTTCAGGAAACTCAAGGCACAGCACTGGCACGAAATCTCTCTGGCTGTGGAGTTCAATTTGAAAAAGCGGCAGAAGACGATAGATGTTGCTTGGACGGGGTGGGTTGACTACACAAAAGACAGGCTTAAAAGGAAGGCGTGGCTCTACCACGCCGTGAGGAAGAGGAAGTGTGCCGTGCTGGAGGGGTGGTTCCGGGAGGTCATGGAACATAAGAGGGAAGTTATTAATAGGGTGCGCCCGAACCTGTTCCCGCCCCTCCTCGCTGAGTACATGAGGTTTGCCAGAGACAACGACTGGGTGAAGTTCCTCACCGCGCTCAGTGGACTCTTCACCGAGTTTGACGAGGAGTCCCAAGTAAGGCCGTTGAAGTACGAGGAGCACTCCACCATGAAAGTCATCGGCTTCAAGGACTTCACGGAGCTCAACGAGATGCTCACTTATCAGATTGCTCAGAGCAAGTTGAGGAAGAAAGTTGTGTTCTATCTCGGCCTTAAGGACCCCGAGGCTCAGCTCTCCTTCGCCTTCTGGCACTGGCTGCACAAGTGCAGCCTGTTCCTCTGGACAAAAGCAAACGAGAAGAATGAAGAGAATAGGTTTGCCACCCGTGCGGAGGAGGTTGGAATCCTGCAAAGGTTCTTGATGCAATTTCTCATGAAAAGGAATCTCAACCCTCCCTCTTTCTCGGAGAAGTTCAGGTGAGGCATGCACCCAAGTCTTTACTTCACAAATCCCCACCCCTTGACTGAAGTCAAATTGAATTGGATTGTGTCTCACCCAGAAACCCTCCCATGGTCGCGCTTCGCTTCGCTTGCCCGCAGGATGCGCTCCCGCGCTTTCCTGACTTGGCATGAGCCCGAGCAGCTCTGCACCAAGTGCCTCGCGATCCTCCCCCTCCTGCAGATAACATGCGAGAGATGCGGGAGCAGCCAGAAGCCGAGGTTCATGAGGGACACCCACGCTACGATCCACACTAACTTGGAGCACGACGGCCTCTTGGGGGATGCCAGGGGGGTGACGTACCAAAGGGGTTTACGGACAGGAAAGAGGAAGGAGAATGTCGTCAATGGAGTGGAGGACATTGATGAGCCCTTGGATCTCTTCATTTACCACGCAATGCTTTGCATCATTACCCCAGTGGGGAGCTGGAGGAGAGCGAATTCGACCGTGGAAGAGGCATGGATGTACGGCGTTAGGGGGGGCATGCAGCACGTCCACTCACTCAAGAGGCGGGGGGTTTTCACCGTTGGTGATCTGTGGGGAGCTTTCAAGGAGGATGAGGATGTTTTTGATACATTGATTCTAGATGCCAAGCTGAAAGAGAAGGTGAAGGAGTTGTTGAAAATGCTTGACGATGTCTTGTATGATGCCCTTGGAGAAAGCGCCGTTGTGGAAAAGGATGTCTTTGGGGACGGAGAGAGCATTGCAGGGAGCAGCTGGAGGAGGTTGGCGGGCTCTGAGTACAGTGTTATGGGAAACTCCATCAAGAAGAAGAATAGCTTGTTTGCCTCGAAGCTGGAGGAGAGGATACAAATGGGGCGGTGAGGAAAAAGGCGAAAGGGTTTGTTGTTGTACAGAATACGCTGAACAAATTTACTTGCGACTCTTTGACTCGCCACTGAGCATACTGTGGAAGCTCTTGCTGCCAAAGGAACTCTTGCTCCCGATGGAATTATCTGGTGAGACAGACCGTGAGTTTCTTCCGGGCCTGTGAAGGCTGTACTCGGCCCTCATGCTCGCTTCCATCGAGGCGGAGACATTCTTCTTGAACTTCCTAGCTTGACTCGCGATTGAAATCCTTGATGAAGCCTTGTCCTCGGACTTTCTGAAGACATCGAGACGGTACGCTGAGGCAATCAAGTTCCAATCTATCTCAAACTTCCTGCTGGAAAGGGCCTGGTGCCAAGTGTTCGTCGGAATATTGAAGGAGAGGACCTCCATACACTCCCCGCAAGCTTCGAGGAGGAGGTCAATCTCCTCGTGGGTGAACTTTTTGTGCTCCACCTCGTCGTCGTCGTTATTTTTATAGTAGCCAGTGGTTTCATTGTCGTCTTGGGACTTGTTCTCCTCTGCAATCAGAGCCTGCCTCTGTTCCTCGAACCTCGTCCTAGCGTCCAGTACAGCAATGTGCACCTTCCTGTCGACGAGCGCCCTCCGCGCGTCGAAGTTGGGCTTCCTCGCGAGCTCCGTGATGGCCCCGATGACACTCATCTGGCATTTGGCGTCGCACATGACCGACTTTGAGTTGTCCAACAGAAGAGGAACGGCCTCTAGCACGCCCGCCCTCTCCATCTTCTTCCTGTTGTTGGAGTTCTTAACCATGTTCACCACGCAAGCGCAACCCCACTTTTGACCATGTGGGTTGGCCTTTCCAAACACGGCGAATGACGCGAGTGCCTTAACAATGGCCTCATTCGCCCCCTGGAGGAGGAGTGAAGCGAGGACCGGAAAAAAAAAAGGGTGAGTATGAGTGAGTGTTGCGTATAAGTATGTAGTGCGCAATACTACAGCTACCCCAAAGAGCCCCCACTTCTCACCTGCTCCCCCGCGGCCCTTGCGTTCTCAACGTTCTGTGACATAAGTGACAGCAGCCAAAGTGCATGAATCGTCATATTCGCGCTCTCCGGGAACAGCAGCATCGCGTGTACCGTGTGTCTGACGATCCCCAGCCTCCCGAACTCCTTGATGGCCTCAACCTGCTTCAGGTACCTCCCGTGTTGTATGTGAGTCCCTAGCATAACCCTTACGCACGTCCTCAACGCCCCCGTCTGCACCTCCAGGTGCTTATCGTACGCCTTCATAAGTATCATGACGGCCTCGATCCCCACGGCCTCTGCGTTCAGGAGCAAGTCCCTAGCCCTGGCCCCGTCAATCTCACCGAGCCTCTCCAAAACGTGGTCGAGCTTCGCCCTACCCTTGTAAGCGGGAATTAGCAGGTCAAGGTCCTTCTTGGCTGACTGCATCTGCATCTTCCTGTAGTTTACGGCCTGCACCTTCTCCTCGATGTCGGAGTTGGTAACCTGACCCTCTCGAGCCTTGGTGTCACGACGCATCGTCTGCAATGCGCGAGTCAACAGGAAACCCTGGTGACACCACATCAATGGTTTGCCAGAGATCTCAGTAGTCTTCCCAACGTGCATGCCGACTACCCTCCATGTGTCTTCCTTCGGGTAAACCTTCATCAATATAGCGCCTGGGAAGAACCTGTGCATCTCCTTTTCGATCCCCGGGTCAACCCTATAGTATATCCTCGACCCTATGATCCTGTGTACCTTCGCTGTAACCTTAGTCGGGTGTTGGCTATCGTGCGCATCCGGGAACTGCGCCAGCTCTAATTCATCACCCTCCTCTACCAGGGGAGGTGACCACTCAACGTAGTCGTCTTCTGAGTCGCTCTCCTCGTTCTTTAGCTTCATTTTTTTTACGTCGCTTGCGAAGAGGACGGAGTTATGACGAGCGTTGAAGACCCCGTTGCTGTTGGCGCGAGAGGGGGGCGCGTTAGTGGAAATGGTTGCGGTGGTAGATAAGACTCAAGTTACCTTCCTCAAATCAATCTTTACCTCCCCATCATAAAGGCCTTCGTCCCCTCCTCTCACCTCGCGTGCATCGCGTCCTGCTCTTCCTTAAGTTTCCTCTCCTCTTCAATTTTTTTAACCTTCTCCGCCTTCCTCTTTTTCCTGTCAAAGTGTTTCTGCCTAACAGCCCTCCTATCCTCCCTCTCCTTCCTCCTCTTCCCTCTTATCGCGTCTCTCTTTGCACGACGCTCAGAGCGATCTTGACGACGGATACGCTTCTGCTCCTTCTTACCACCTTTACCTAAAATTACACTGTCCATAAGAAAACTGAAACCCTCACCCTCAGAGTCACTGCTGGACGAGGAGATCTCGTCGTCGGACTCGGAAATTTCAGACACCCATTCATTGAGGTCGAAGAGATTGCAGTTGTTATCCTCCTCGTCCTTAGGACGGGAGGGGGGGGGAACGTATGTGCAGGAGTAGTCAAGGGCGATGTTCTCAGCGTTGAGTTTCATCAAATCCGCGAGGAGCACTTGCTCGTGGTGGGTTATCTTGTCCTTGTCTTTTCTGTAGTGGGGTATGGGGGGGAGGGGGGGGGGGTGAGGTGTGCGCGTTTGGGAATAAGGTAATCCTAACCCCCCTTTCCCCTGCAACTCACTTCTGCAATTCCTTAACACGCTCCTCATCGACTGGTGGGTTATAAAAGAAAGCGTCCGGCCCCAGCGGCATCCTTTCCATCCTCACTCCCCTCGTCCCCCCGTCATACCACGTGATCTGCGCGTGTCCGGCAATGAAACCGGAGGAGGTTACGGCCCTCGTGCTGTGTAGCATGCAGCCGTCGCAGTGCTTCCCGTGGACGTCGAGACGGGGGGCGTCCTTGCGGTATATGCGGGCTACGAGACCGCAACCGACCCACTGGACCTGGTTGTTGTGGGCACCCTTGCCGTATATTGTCACCTTAACTATGTTGGAAGTTATAACATCGTGGGACTTCTGAAGGGCAGCTGCCTTTGAAATTGCGAGCTCCTTCTCACGCTTCGCGAGCTCGGCCTTACGCCGGATTTCCTCCATTTAAGGGGTCAGCGTCTGTCTGCAGTGACTTTTAATTGAGAAAGTGGAGTGTTTACCAGATTCTGGTTTTTGAGTCGAGAAGGAGGAGGCAGATTCTCAAAATTTGGCAACTCCACAGGGTCTAATGTGAGTGTGAGGGGGTATTTATGTCGTTGTTTATGTATGTCTGTTAGCGATTCTCTGCGTATTTAGCTTGAACGTGTTGATATGAGTTAATATGAGTTGAAGCATCGAGAAGGGATTCGAAGGCCAGACTGGGCACGCTTCTAAGGCCCTCGACGATGCCACGAACGACATCATAACCAGCGTTCAGCTCCTCCCCAAGTGTGTCTCGTCCTTCACCAAGGACCCGGTTGCCGCCCTTAGCTGTGGGTACAACTTTACCTGTGTCGTGACCAGGGCGGGGGGGGTTTGGAGCTGGGGGGAGGGCGGGAGCGGACAACTCGGTTTCGGCCGCATCACCAAGCAATCCGTGCCCAAGATAGTCCTGCCCTGCTGCCCCACGACCTCCCAACCCTTTGTCGACATCAGCTGCGGGTGGGGACACACCCTCGCTCTCACGTCAGGCGGAGAGCTCTACGCTTGGGGCCTTAACACTTACGGCCAACTGGGTCTCGGGGACACCAAGGCTAGGCAGGAGCCGGCTAGGGTGACGGAGGATGCGGAGGAGGGGGGCGCCTCGGCGCTGCGGTTCTCCAAGATCACAGCCTCCACCAACTACTCCCTTGCCATCGACTTCCAGTTGTTTATGTTTTGAAGTCACTTTCTAACCCTCTACTACGTTTACGCTTCATTTTATAGTTATATATTGTTATTAAGACATCATTATAAGGCGTTAGTATTATAAAATGTCATCAAATGCCTCATTAAGTGGCTATAATCCAATTTCACCTTCGAGCCCTTTACATTCAATGAATGAGACTCCAAATAGTCACAAACATAAGGAACATAACGACACGACAAAACAAGATTATCAACAAGATCAACAGGCACCATCTCAACCATCCTCTCAAACACCATCCTCTCAAACACCCAATCACACCACTGCCAACACTTCCAACACTACCACTTCCATCACTACCACCACTACCACTACCACAACTTCCTCCCAACCCAGCCCTACAATAGCTGCCCTCCCCACCCCTTGGGTTTCCGACAATACCCAGAACTACTGCTACAACTGTGCCTCCGCCTTCACCGCCCCCCCCGCTCCCCACAACGACGCCCTCTCCCGTGTCCTCGGTGGTGGACGTCGTCGTCACCACTGCCGTGCTTGCGGTTTCATATTCTGCTCAGACTGTTCCAGCCGACGTTGCCTTGTTCACCCTGACGATATCGTTATTAGGGGAGCTAGCGTTGAGGGGAACATTGTGGGGGGTGGGGGGATGGGGAAACAAGAGAAACTTAGGGAGGGGAGGGAACCGCAGCGCGTCTGCGATAAGTGCTTTGATAAATTGAAGGATAAACAGCAGGAGCTTAGGGGGAGATTCGCAAACGCCATGAAGGTAAGGGGGGGAAGGGGGTAGGAGGGAGAGGGAGAGGGAGAGATGGGCTGTTTCGGCTGGTATTTCCGCCACTATATCACATCACACACCACCACGCCCATATCACACACCACAAATCCATTTATTGGTCTCCTAACCCCCTCTTCCTCCCTCCCTCCTCCCACCCACCAGCATAACTCCATCGATGCAAATTCAAACTGGTGGAACCGCACCTTCGGGAACTCCCCCCTCGCCTTCACCCTTGGTCACGAAGTCCGCAAGGCCGCCATAACCCTCTCCAACCTCCTCCCCTCCCCCAAGAAGCTGACCTCCACCCTCCAGCATCGCGCCGCTACCCTCGACCCGTATGACGATGAGGACGACGCTTGGGCAACAAGCTACGGAGCGAACGAGTCAGGCGTCGATAAGGCGCTTAAAATGGCACGGGAAACATGCAACAACACAAGCTCCAACTTAAGGGAGGTTGACGGAGTCAAGATACCGGCAAGACTACTCGCACAGGCCAAGGGTATTGCCGTCATCACGGTCGCAAAGGCGGGACTTTGGCTTGGGGGGGAGGTGGGAACGGGACTCGTTGTGGCTAGACTAGAGGACGGGTCGTGGAGCGCACCAAGCGCTGTGGGGCTGGTCGGGTTCTCCTTTGGGGCACTTATAGGAGCGCAAATATCTGACCATGTATTCCTACTAATGTCAAACAAGGCAGTCGAGATGCTGGGTACCAACACCGGTAGCGTGAACCTCGGTGCGGACATCGGTGTAGCCGTTGGTCCCGTCGGTCGTAACGTAGAGTTTGACGTTGGAGTAACAGCCCCATCCGGTGTCTCTGAGCCTGCGGCAGCGCCGATATACACGTACTCCCTAACTAAGGGCTTGTACGCGGGGGCGAGCTTCGACGGTAAGGTCATAGCAACTAGACACGACGTTAACGAGAAGTTTTATGGAATGCAGGTGGAACCGAAAGACCTACTTACTGGGAGGGTACCACCACCACCGGCGGCGGGACCGCTTTACGAGAGCTTGAAGAGAGCGAGCGTATATGTAGGACATGAGTTTGGGGAGGAATACGGGGGGAGGGGGGAGGAGGTATGGGGGGGAGACTTTAAACAAGGGGAAGGGATAGGGACGGAAATGGGGGGGAGAGAGGGACTTGGGGTGGTGGGAGCGAGACCTAACTTTGAGGCAAAAGCGGAGGGAGGGGGGAGGAATGAGAAGGGAGGGGAATTTATGATTGACGAGGATGGGGGGAGGGAAAGGGGGGAGAATCTAACAGAGGAAGGGAAGGTAGGACACGATGAAGGTACTTCTACGCCGACAACTTACATTACAACTACGAAACCACGGACGCCAACCACGCCGGGTGGGACACCTTGGCCGTTTTAAAATCGAAAATATGGTTTCACTTTCTTTCTATTATGGGTGTGTTTTTTTAGTTAATGCGGAGGACCATACGAACTGGGTGTTCCCATTATCGGCCCCTTTCCTTTAGCCATTTATTCGAAGAAGTCCGACCTCGCTGAATGTTTCGATCCCTCAAAGTCATCGAACGGGTCTGCCCACGTATTATTGTTCTCCCCCTTCTCCCCTTCCTCTCCTCCCCCCTCCCCCCCCCCCCCCCCCTCGACACCTCCTCCTTCCCCCATGCTCCCGCTCCGTGGTATGGAGTCGACTCCCCCGAAGTCCGCCTCGAACGCTTCCACCTGCGGTGCGTTTGATCCCCACGCTTCTACCGGTCCGTCCGTGTTCCCTTGACCTCCCTCTCCCGTCGTCGCCGTCGCCGTCGTCGGTCCCCCCGCAGAGGCGGACTCAAAGTCCGCGAAGCTGGGGTTGAAGAGATTCTGAACTGCGACCTTACCCTCCCCCTCCCCCTCCTCCTCGTCGCTGCTGTCCTCAAGTACCTCCACCATATCGTCCTCCTCGTCCCCCACCCCGAACCCCTTCCTCGTGCTGTTGTTGACGGAGTTTATGATGTCGTCGTAGTAGTTCTTGTTCCCGTCGTCGTCGTCGTCGAAGTCCTCGTCGTCGTCTGCAGCCCCCTGCGCGAATCCGTTGACGCCCCTGAACTCGTCTTCGTCCCCGTCTCCATCTTGATCTATCCCTAGGCCGTTGAGTGCCAATCCAAGGCTGGGTAACACGAGGGGAGAGCGGGGGGGGGGGGGAAGAAGCGAGACGACAATTTCTTTTTGGTTAGTGACAGATGACATTTGCTCCCCCCCTTCTTGCCCTGGCCTCACCTCCTCATGGTATTGCTGTCAAACGTAAGTCCCCCCATGCCTAACTTGACCCCCCCCCCCACCCCGTTCGCCGCCATGTTAAGGCTCGCAATCATGCTCGCCGCAATGTCCATATCCTGCGCGTCCAGTCCAAAGTCCTCGTCCGACAGGTTGTCCTGCCTCGTCGGTGAGTTGAACCCCCCCAAAGGTGTCGACTGGATGGCCGTCTCGTTCGCCAGAGTCGACATCACGAAGGACTGCCACTCCTCGTGCTCGGGGGCCCTCTCCATGACGTTTTTGAAGGTGTTGTCGGGCTGGGCTCCCGAGGCGGAACCTTCGGCGGCGAACACTTCGTCGTCTTCCTCGTCGCTGCAGGCGTGAACGATGGCCTGACTTATAATGATGACGTGCCCCATGAGTCCGAGGCGTCCGATCTGCTCTGGCTTGGGGTCTGCGTTCTTCTCGAAGCACTTCAGGAGCCTGGTTAGGAGGCCGGACTTGTTGATTATCTTCTCTTGCAGGAGCTCCCTCTTGGCCCCCCCCTCAATAATGTGCACGAGCAGGTTGGCCACCGACTGATGGAGCAGCGAGCACCACTCGAACTTGAAGAAAAGGTCCAAGCATGCTTCCACAACGTCGCAGTCTGCGATGAGCTGGTCGATGGAGGGGCTAGCGAGGAGGATCATGGCCTCAATGGCCCTGGCAGCCTTCAGCCTGGCCATCCCGAGCTTGGGTACGATGTTGCCGGTCTGGTTCTTGTACTCCCACCCCTCGCAAATGTCGGACTTGAGGTGTTGCGCGCAAAGCTTCAGGGTGCCTTTTTCCTTGAGCGCTTCCAGGAGGGGCGAAGGATCCGCGAGCGATTCACCCATGTCCTGATCCTCCTTCTCGTCGATCGGAGGCACACACCCGTAGCCCCCGAGCTGGAGGAGCACGACCTCGAGGAGTCCTAGGGCCGCGGTCATCCTGGCGGATTAGGGGGGGGGGGCAAAGCGAAGCGAAGGGTGGGACGGTTTAGAAAACATCTTAGCCATAAGGGTACATGCAATTGTATCTCCCTTGCATGTCCCCCCTCATTCTCACCTGCTCTCCCCCTGCGTCATGTCCTCCTCTGTGATATCCCTCGGCACCGCAATGTCTAGTATCGTCCTAATCGGCGTTTCCCTCTTCTTCTTTATTCCACCCTCCCCCTCCCCCCCTCCCCCCCCCCCCCCTCCCTCCTCCTCTAGGCACCCGCATATGGCCCTCAGGCTCTTATTGTTAAGTGGAAGTTGCTGCACAACCGCAGCCAGAAGCTCCCCCGCGTTGAGGCAGAACTCTGGTCCCTCCGTTGACATTAGGTGGATGATCTCCCCGGGGTAGAAGGGTGAGGTCCCCCAGGAGCAGGTCATTAAGGCGTCTGATTCGTTCGGGTCTATCTGCCAGGTCTCGCCCTCCTCGTCTAAGGGGCTTGGGGGTGGCATCATCATCCTCTTTACTAGTGTCATGATGGAGTAGTTCGATAGGTGGGTGAGGAACTTGGAGAAGAGGGGGGAGCCACCGGCGTTTATGTAGAGGGCGAGGGAGGAGGGGCGCCGCCTGAAGAGGGACGTCAGGACCTTCTCAAAGTACCCGGCTAGCCTTGCAGGCAGAGGCGCGGGTTGGTCCAGGAGGGAGAACAGTATATCTAAGAGTACGCTATTAACCTGCGAGGCGGCGATGAGCGAAGCGCCAATTAGCCAAATCGAATCGTGTGTAATTTCGTCATTCGTTCTTCTCATGTCGTTATAGCATCGCTCCATCCCTTCCTTCCCTTCCCCCCCTCTATTCCCATCCTCACCTCAATTCCCTCCCCCCCCTCTTCCCCTTCTCCCTCTCCCCCCTCCCTCCCCGCGTCAACGATACCGTCAATGATCTGCACGACGTCGCAGCATATGACCTCGCACGCCATGTACGGGTACCTGATCTTCTCAGTCGCAGAGCGGGGAACGTGGATGGACGATGCAGCAGAGGAGGCAGCGGAGTCGTTAAGGGAGGACGGGGGCGACGGTGGGGCCCCGGCGCCCGGGTTACCCTGGGCCGCCCCTCCTGCGTCCTGGGCGTTTCCGTCTCCCCCGTTGTCGTTTGAGGCGGCAGAGGCGGGGGGGGGAGGGGGGGCCTCTGAGCCCTCCCCGTCGAGCTCGTCCTTGCCGACGATGACCATACTACCGCTCATGCTTGTGTCCTTGTCGTCGTCTTCGTCTTCGCCTTCCTTGCCCTGAGACCCTTCCGCAACCTCACCATCGTTGTTACCCCCAGTGCTGTCCACGACACCCATGTCATCACGGGTGTCACTGAGGAGAGTCACTAGGTCCTTGAGGACGGAGGGGGATGACAAGAAGGTTATGAGCTGTGAGTTGAGGGACTTGACCTCTTGGAGGAGTTCATCTTCCTCAAGCAGGTCCTGGAGGGTGAAGTCACCGCGGTCTAGGAGGTCTTTTAAGGGACTTTGTTTGTGGAATTGGAGGATGAGAAGGGGGTGGGGGGGGTTGTGTTAGAAGGTAGTGGTAATGGTATGTGTGTGTGCGTGTGATGCGTGTAAAGGGGTTAGTTTGTGGAGTTAGAAGGGCATCGTGTTGGGGGTCATGGTGAGTGTGTCTTGTTTTTGCTTTTGGATGTAGTAGGATGATGTTTGACGGTATGCTATAGATGTATGTGTTTGTGTATGTGTTTGTATAGTGTGTGGTGGTCGTAAATATGTCTTGTTGTTGGATATTTGAGTGAATTGGATTGTCGTCCGGGAATTTGTCTTTGAAAGTGAGAGAATGGAGGTCCCTAAACCACCTACAGCCTCTAAAAAATGATATTGAGAAGCACTTACGAACTAAAATCAAAACCCCCTGATGACCATATATCTCCTCCTGCTCCTAGATTGGAGAAGAGGGACATGGCTGATTTGTGATTTTGGTGAGGAGATTTGTAGGCCTGGTCCAGGAAGGATTGTTGGAACGGAGATTGTTCTCATTCTCTTCGCAAATAAATTGAAACACAAATTCAGCACTTTTTTTAGCCCGTCCCTGCCCAAATTGTTAGGAACCTACACATGAACAACCCGGAGTTTTCATAAAAACGGCGAATGAGCAAACCATCTCCCTTTCAACCCCAAGCCGACCTGGCCTCCACTTTTCCAGATGAAGTTATTCCCCCGCCTGCCGCCTGGCTCCGTCCAGCCGCGTTGCTCCTGGCCGATGCTGTCTCATACATTGCCTCCCAAAAAGCCGGCCCTGCCTCCCCACCCCCTCCCCACCTCGAACCCTTGATGAACTTCCTCAAGGCTCAGGGGCCTACCAAGAACATCAAACCTTCCGACCCTACTCTCGTCACCGAGGAGACCACGGTTAATGTAGTCACTGAGCGTCCTCTTCTTGATGCATCAAAATATTCCATAAACGATCGGACGAAAAGAAGGCGGTCGAGCGTGTCTATCGGCTCGGGGCAAGTGGAGATGGTAGAAAGGGAGTTTACGGTTGGGGACAAGAACAGCAGCCAGGTCGCACCCTTCGGTGACGAATCATCTTATAGTGAGCGCCTCACCCCTAATGTGTCGGCATCTGTGACCGAGAAGGTAATCGGGGAATTTTCAACCGTGCCGACCTCGACGATTGTGGTCTTCGAGCCGAAGCTCGAGGGAGGCACGCTCAAGGATGGTGTAGTACTGAAGGACCTCGTGCGGAACACCAGAGGCCTGGGGAGCTTCGTAGAGGCTTTCCTTCAGCCCATCAGTGCTTTTCTTTCTTACATACCTGCGCCGTTTCTTCCTTTGTGGGGGCCATTCGCGATCGCGGGCTTGACGAATACAAGCCTGGGTGACGGAACAGAGAGCATCACCAGGGCCTTTGTAGTCATGATGATGTTGTATGGTATTGGCGGCTCGGTTTTTTCTTGCATCTTAGCCATGGACTTTCACGTCGGCACCTTTTCCCTCATCATTCGAAATGCCAAGCTGACGATTCTTCTCAACATTGGCAGTCGTCTCGTGTATACTGTCGCTGCCATTAGTCACTATCCTCACACCGCAAACGTTTCCTGGTTAGTTTTCCAGCTAATAGGGACAGCTTTCTATAGCTTCCTGGACGCAATTAAGATAACCCAAATGATGCGCTTTACTGAGGAGGGTTACGAGGCCGTGTTTGGGAGCGCCATTGCTGGTTTTCTAAATTTTTGTGTGTACGTATTCAACTTTATCTTCGAGTTGTGCCGGCACTTTGCTATCCTCAAGCTGATGAGTGATAGCGATGAGGTGAACGTGGTTGCGGTGTTGCCTGCGAGACTGTTCGGTAGTGAGCTCGTCATCACAAACTTGAATCTCATGAACGTCACATTCACGACCTCCATGGTACTGGCCTTGAGGACTGCACTACTGACAATTAGCACCGGGGGCAAACGATTTGTGGTCCTCAACACGCCTATCAACTTCAAAGCTGTCTACAGACCAGCGGCGCTGCCGATAATAGGAGACGACGACCCGGGAAAAGCAGACGAAGACCCACCTCCTGATGGAATAGGAGACGAAAACCGCGAGGATCCGCAACCTGACGGTGAATCAGACGAAGACCCACCAGGCGAGGATCCGCAACCTGAGGAATCGCCAGCCCCCAAACCCCAAAATTTGGGCTTAAATTTTTGACGTTAAAACAAACACAGTCGCGGGATACGGGGGGTTTGGGGTTGGATGGATTTCAAGTCCTTTATTTCCTCCTCTCCTCTCTCTCTGCTCTGCTCTCCTTTTATATTTTCTAGTGACTGAGAATATGAGGAAAAACGGCTTAACAGCACCTTTGAATGCGTTGCAGGTGCTAACATGGTTCTTATTCCCCTTCTTTATAATAGTAAGTACGCTAAAGTCGTACTAATCCAAATTAATGAACAAACGCATGGAATTATTCAACAGACTGCCATCATATATCCTCATTATGTCGTATATATGCGTTACCAAAGATATGACATACATTTTGAAAGCATATCACAAACTATGCACACAATTTACATTCAATCTCACGCTACACAACAATATAAACCCTCCCTCGCTGAAACCCTCCCTCCCCACCCCCACCCTAACTCTAACCCATCCCGCACACTTACCCTACAATTACCCTCCATCCGCTACCCCCTCCCCCTAGGGCTACACGGTCCTCTCCTTCCTGCCGCAAATCTCCGTCCCCTCCTCTCTCCCCACCACCGGCCCTGTCTGGGACGCCCAGAACTACATCCTAGGCTCCCTCGTCTACCTCTTCAGCCTCCTCGGGATATACTGCGGCGGTCAAGCCTGTTCGATCGATCCCATAGACAACCACCTCCAGACCCACCTCCTCACAAACCCCAACGGTCGCAGCAAGGGCGGTCCCGGCAAGACCTTCTGCTGGGTCTGCCAGGTCCACGTGTCCTCCTCCTCTAAGCACTGCCGCTTCTGTGAGAAGTGCGTTCACGAGTTCGACCACCACTGCCAGTGGCTGAACACCTGCGTCGGCGGTAAGAACTACCGCCCCTTCTTCCACTGCGTCTGCGCCGTCTTTGCCTTCACCTCCCTCGAGCTCGTCGCCACCGCCGTCCTCCTCGCCCGCTTCTACGTCGACGGCGAGGACGGGGGGGTTAGGGTCAGGATCGTAGAGCTTTACGGCGGGGACACGGGGGCGACAGTGTTCGCTGGCTTCGCGCTGGCGTTTGCGGCGGCGCTTTTGGTCACGGTGGGCATGATCGCGCAGCTGTTCTTCTTCCATGTTAACCTGCAGAGGAGGGGGATCACGACGTACCAGTATGTTGTGGAGGACGCGAAGAGATGCCAGGAGGAGGGGAGGAAGAAGAAAGAGAGGGAAAAGACTAGGAAGGAGGAGGAGAAGAGGAGGAAGGAAATGGGACAGAGGCAAGTTTGTGTAGTCTGCTGGGTGGGGGGGGAGAGGGGGGGGGGGACAGGGAACGGAGGGGAGCGGGTAGATAATGGAGGGGCGGAAAGGTATAATTCAGATGCCTCTAATAGTTACGAGAATGGCGTCGAATTGACCGAAATGATTGTCAGGGATGATGATATGAAGGAGGCGGAAATCTAGGAGGGGTGAGGTAGTATCCTCGTTTTGTCTCAATATCCAACTTTCATTTGAATTTCTTTTCGTAAATGGGAACCATAACCCATTTCAAGGAGGCAAGGGAGTCAAAAGGGGATCGGAATTCCTCAGATTTTTTTTTTGGGGTTCCACAAAAAAAACTCATTTCTTTCCGCCATGCCCTTCACTTCCCCTGATCCGTTCGCCCCATTGCCGGTGGATGTTGATATCAAAGTATCGAGTAAGCGCATGACACCACAGGGAGAAGGGAAAGGGTTCAAAAAAGGTCAGATTATAAGTCTCCCTCCGACCGCCATCAGTTTTCCTCAATTATCGTCGACCCTAGCCAACCTGGAGCGCGAGGTTAAGAAGAGGGGTAGCTCTGGCTATGACACTCTAACCGTTGTGGGGTTCCACCTCACCGTTGGCGAGAGTGTGAATAATTCAGGGAAGGAGAAGGTGGGAGCAGGGATCGTGGTGAAACAGAGAGTGATCTCAAGCGGGGGGAAAGGCGGGACGACAACGAAGCTGACGAAGTGGAAGCTCCCGGGTGGAGGGAAGGTCACGGGAGGGGTCAAGAGGAGCATCTACAAGTGCAACAAGCCTGTGGACGTCACGAATGCCACGGAAGAGGAAACCAAGAGGTGAGTGAAGTGAGGGTGGGGAGGGAGAGAGGCTGAAAGTTTCAAACTCAAGTTATGGCGCGTCCACCTCACTCCACCTCAGTCTCGTTGCCATCCTGAAGGACGGGGGCCAAACAAAGCAACAGAGCAACAGGAAGAAGAAAAAGAAGAAGGGTGAGGGCGAGGAGGAGGAGGAAGAGAGGTGAGAATGGCGTGCGTTGGCAACCTTAATTGCCCTCGACAATTGTTCTCCTCGATAAACCTCAATTAACAAAACCCGCCACCACCCCTAGCAACAACAGGGGAGTCGGACTACCTCAGGGCGCCCGGGCCCCACTGCTCGAAGCTCCTCTTCTGTTTGTCGATAGGTCAGTGCCGGACAACATGGCGGTGCTCTTCTCCAAGTTCCTTAGGGAGGGGGAGGGGGGAGAGACGATCGTCGACTTTTACAAGCAGAGGGAAGCAAAGAGACACGAAGCCAAGGTGGGCAAAGAGACGACAGCGGAGGGGGCGACGACGACTAAGGGTGCAAAGACCAGTAGGAGTGACGGGCAAGAGATACCCTTCGCAGTAGGAGTCAGGGTAGGGATCGGGACCGACGAGGGGCACATCAGGAGAGGAGTGGTCGCCGCCAAGGTGAGGAGTGTAGGAGCGTAATATGAGGAGTGCGGCAACGTAGTGCGGCAACATTTATTATACAGCTTAAGTCTACAATATATAAACACGCAACACGCACACTCCGCTCGTCGCAGCATTCCCTTCAACACGTGTTTGTCATCTGGGACGATGACGACAACAAACGCAAGAGGAAGATAAGGTGAGAGAATGGGTATTGTGGAAGGCAAAGAGTAGTAGACTAAGAGATTATTCGACAACACTAACGATTCGCCCCCTCGTCACAGAAAGAAGCTTCTTTCCGTCATTGAGGTCATCGAGGAGGAGGAAGAAGATGGGGAGGACGGAGAAGAAGAAGACACCTCCATGGCCACTTCGAAGTCTTCGAAGGTGCCCTCAATGTCGTCTTTCAGCCCGACAACGGCGGCACCAAACTTACCCCGCCCGAGCGAACCCGCTTTTTGGGATGACGTCGGGCCAGTAGGCTCTGCATCTCGCCTCCTCTCGGACCTCAAGAAAAGGAGGGCCGCAGCGGCGCTCGAAAAGTCCACGAGGAAGATTTCAAGGGCGAGCGTTGTCAGGGAAGCAAGGGGAGGAGGGTTAGAGAGAGGGGTCGACACTAACAAGAGGGAGAGCAAGAGAAAGAGGCTCACCAAGGAGAATGAGGATTTCGAGGATGACGACGAAGGTGACGAAGACTTGGGTTTTGTCGGACATTTTGGAGAAGACGCAGGCTTGCATGAGAAGGACAGGGTCGTGTCGTTCACGCCCTCTCCACGCATCGTATCGAGCAAGAGGGTCAAGATGCCTACGCTCCCAAAGGGTAGAGTCGCGTCAAAGAGAACCCGCAGGATGGAGCAGAAGCAGCCAGCACCACAACCGGAGGAGGAGGAAGAAGCGGCGATGGAGCTGGAGGAGGTAAGGAGTGTCGACAGAAGAGATGAGGGAGGAAACGAATGGCGTGCATAACCGTGCGCATATTTTACTAACCCCCCAAACATCCCCCGCTTGACGCAGCCCCAGAGCAGCACACCAAGGAGGAAGCTGGGAATTGCCTTCACAGAGGCAGTACTAGGAGATGGCGTCCCTTCGCCCTTGATGTCTCCACAGGATAGCACTGGGCCAAAGAAAAGGAACAAGGCGAGGTACGGAAGAACCAGCAGCAGGAGACTCGACAGCAACACGCTCGCACAGCATACCAAGCTCATGGAGGAGAAGGAAGCTGCAGTCGCATCTAGGGTTATCAATGCCGACTTGCTGACTCCACTTGGTTTCGAAATTCAAGTCGAAAGAGAGTGCGAAGAGGAAGAGGAAGAGGAAGAGGAAGAGGAAGAGGAAGAGCAGGAGGAGGAGAAAGAGGACGAGAAACCGGTCCCACAAGCTAGGGTTGAGGACGAGGAGTGCTGGGGGCGTAGCGTCCCTCAAGCCAGGGCCGAAGACGACGGAGGTGGGATGCCAGACGTCGTCGTGGACGTCAAAGAAATTGGCGGCACGCCTACGCAAAGCGCCAGGGACCTGCTCGATCTTGCTTTGAGGAGGGCCAAGGATGTGGGGGGTGGAGGGGGGCTGGAGGGGGTTGAAGAAGTAGGGGAGAATGATTCTCAGGACGATGTGAAAAGGACTATGGAGGACATCTTGAGAAAGTTCGGTGCTGATTAGTGGGAACGGTGGTGGAGCGTAAATTGAAGAGAGTAGTTTTGAGGGAAGTCGTTAGGTGTGGCATTATTAATTTGCATGCATTTTGTGTGCGTGCGTGTGTTCGTGTGTGTGTTCGTGAGTGTGTGTGTGTGTGTGTGCGTGTGTGTGTGCGTGCGTGCTTGCGTGCGTGCGTGCGTGAGCCTGCATGTGAGCGTATGTGTGTTCGTGTGCGCGTTGACGTCGTATTCAACGCTTCATGTGCATCAGGAGCAAGGCGGCGACACCATCAACGTTGCTGATGGGCGAGACGGCACGCGGAGGCGGAGAGGCAGAGGGGGGCTTGGGCTTGGCGCAAACCCCGCGACGGCGGACGTCCCCGCGACGGCGGACGCTGTGACGTGAATGAAAGAGCAAGCAAATGCAGTTAGCGAGCGAATGCGGTGAGGGAAAGCAAGGGCGAAGAATATTGGGTGGGGACAAATCAGAACACTCCTATTCTGTGGCTCCGAAACATCCGGGGGAAAGTGATATGAGCCACGACATGCAACCAATGAATGCAACTCTTTCCGCGTCTTGTCAGACCTTGCCTTGTCTCTGTACTCACGTCGCTGCGTTGATGGCTGCCCAAGGAGCCTTGGGTTTCCTGTTGCGCCTGCGTGCTTTTACACGACCATTCGAGATCAAACCTTTCCTGTCCCTGGAGCGAAGTGTGAGCGTGCGTCTTATGTCGCGCGTCGTGCTTCACCATACGTTCATGAACCTCCCAACTCACCTGATGCTTTGTGCAATCTTCGCCAAAGCAACCTTCCTGGTTACGACATGGTAGGGGGCTTTGTTGCCAGTCTTCGGCACGTAAAATGTGTAGCCTTGCAACGCCATGCCATTGTAAATCCTCTCGATTACATCGCGCTTCCCCTGCCGCCCATCCGCCCGATAGTAAGCGTCAATATGTGTTATAATGATCTGCGGGGGAGGAAATGGGACAGGGGGGGAGGAAATGGGACAGGGGGGGAGGAGGGGGTGAAAGGGGGGGGG
>BRYA01000151.1:24429-38881 GCA_030267965.1 Triparma columacea | reverse complement strand
AGACTTTTCATCAGTCCGTCAAGCTCAAACATTCCCTTCTGCACATCTGCGTCGTCGGCAGCAATGTTGTCTATCGCCATAAGCGCGTTCTCCCTCGCAACCTTGTACTCCTCCCCTTCCTTCCCAACGACCTCAAGCAGACTTTTCATCAGTCCGTCAAGCTCAAACATTCCCTTCTGCACATCTGCGCCACCACAAGAAATGTTCATTATCGCTCCAAGCGCCTTCTCCCTCGCAACCTTGTACTCCTCCCCTTCCTTCCCAACGACCTCAAGCAGACTTTTCATCAGTCCGTCAAGCTCAAACATTCCCTTCACCACATCTGCGCCACCACGAGAAATATTCATTATCGCTGCAAGCGCGCGCTCCCTCGCAGCCTTGTACTCCTCCCCTTCCTTCCCAACAACCTCAAGCAGACTTTTCATCAGTCCGTCAAGCTCAAACATTCCCTTCTGCACATCTGTGTCACGGGCCATATTTTCCATCCCTTCTAGGGCCTTCTCTCTAGCTTCCTTGTACGCCCCATCTTCCTTCTTGACAACCTCAAGCAGCCCACTCACAATAAGAAGTTTTCTGCTTCTTATTGCTTTCTTGACCTTTTCAAGCTCCTTTAGACCCTTCTTTATCTTGGTTAAGAATTCTCCCTTGATTCCTACAACGAAAAAGGGTCAGTATTAGTTTGTCAAACTTTCCATCAAACAAGCATTCTTAACCATCATCTCACCTGCTTCTCCCAACACTTCGTTGAAATCTTCGACGCTGTCCTCAAGAAGATCCATGAGAGTCTGTACCTCATCAAAGCCGTAATCTTCAAGCAATTCTGCAATCAGTAAAGCTTTTTCGTCCTTGATCCCGCACTCTTTGAGAAATATGAACACACTCTCTTCGTCTTCGTTCTTATCCTCGGCAAGGGCGACAATAGACTTAGCAGCAGCCGTGACCTTATCCACGTCACCCCCCGTCAAGTCCTCCACGAGTGCATCTAATTTGTCCATTGCTTACCAGTGAAGATCCTCCTGAGAAGTTACTACGGGGTCAAGAAGATTCTTTACCAAGTCAAAAGCAATCTGGGAAATACGCCTGGGTCAATGGCGTGCGATTGTTAAATCGCGGCCTTGAGCAAACGAGAAATAGCGTAGAGTGCTTCTTGTGTATCTTAAAACCCTCTTTCTTTGGACCCAACTCACAGCGCAGGGACTCTCTGTGACAACTGTCGAAATCTGCTCCCCTCTCCTCATCCGCCTGATTCCGAATTCTGGATGCTTTTTTTCTCAAATGCAATCAAAGTAGAGTAAAATTGGGCGTATTTAACGTATAATACATCTATATATCTAACATTTCATAATCAACAACTATCTTTTCTTCCCTTTCTCTCCTACATATAGTACCTAGAGACAAAAACAGAGCAAATATTGGGCATATTACAAACCAAAATCCCCGACAAAACCCACCACACCACCTCTCCCAAATGTCCTCCTCCTCCTCTTCCTCCCCTCTCGCTATAAAGATAATATACGGTTCTCAGACCGGTAACTCACAGTCCGCAGCATTCACTTTGCAGTCCCGTTTGCTTTCTGATCTGAGTAGTAGTTCTGGGACTTCAGGTCAAGGTAAAGGACAAGTTGACGTCACTGTAGAGAATTGTGACGATTGGTTGTCTGATACTTCGACGGATGGGGGGGGTCTGTATATTGTTATAACGTCATCCTATGGTAACGGTCAGGCTCCTTTAGGTTGTAGGTTACTCAGGCAATACCTTGATGCACTTAGAATCGGGAGAGGTGTAGAGGAGGATAATACGACTTGTCAGGGGATGAACTTCATGATGCTCGGACTTGGGAGTAGGGACTACCGGACTTGGTTCAAGAACCCTAGGACAGTGTGCGAGGGTTTGGTGGGGCTTGGGGGGAACCTGGTTCCCACCCCTAGCTGCGAGTCTGTTGATGGAAGCAGTTCTGGTTTGGAGAGCGCCAAGTGTAAGGGGGTTGGGGTTGCTGACGCTACGGGGGGGGGGGGGAAGAGGCAGGAGGAAGTTGTTGAGGATTGGATTAAGCACGTTGTTAGTAAGGGTGTCCCTGAGTTCCTGGAGGGTTGGAGTGGGGGAAGGTGGGATGAAGGGAGGTTCAAGAGGAGGGCTAGGGAGGTCTTGGGAGAGGAGATTGGGGGGGAGGAAGGGGGGGTGGAGGAGGGGAAGGGAGTAGGGATGTGGAGGTATGTCCTGGTGCCGATTTTGCTTGCGGTACTGGCGGGGGGGATAGCTTGGAAAGGGAGCGCTTAAGGGGGAGGTGAAGGGAGGGCGGGGCGGTAAATCAATAGCGACAAATTAAGAGAGGGAGATTGCGGCGAAATCAAGGTTTTTGAGGGCATTTATCATGTATTCCCAAGACCTTGACGACGAATTGCACGACGGTAACATCCCAAAGTATGTAAGGAACATATGGCGACCCACAACGACCCAAAACGAGCTGATTGAATCCTCCAAAAACAACTCCCAAAAAAGTCAGCAATCAAAAATGACTCACCGTGGTGATTTCTTGAATGACCAGTGTCAAGTCGGATGAGGGTTGGCAGTGAGCAAAACAATCAACAGCCAAAAAAACCTTTCAAAGTGAGTATCTCGGTCTTTCTGCCCCTTCGCTCCTCTTATTTTACCCATCGTATCGTAATGGTAACTTTTTAGGGTTACAAAACGGCGAAATGAATGAATGAAAAAATGACGATGACCACCTCCTCGCCAGAATCACAAGCAGAACTCAAATTTCTCACTAACTCCTCACTTCTAGCAGCTAATAGCCCCTTTATCAAACTCAACGCATACCGAAAATGGATTTCAGGTAAGTTTTCGTCCTGCAACATTCTCTAAACGTCTCAATTATTCAAAAGATGATGACTTCTCCATTTCTCTCGACTCTTACATGGTGTTCTTCACCAATATACCTCAAAATATACAACACTAACCTATATCTATCCCATCCCTGCACTATCAACGCTCCACTTTACCCATTTAGCGCTAAGATGTTCCGTGACATTCCTTCTGTGATTTCTCATCATGTTAAAGCTGGAACCGTGAACTGGCCCATGGGTATTTACATCACACTCGTCCATGCCGTCGCCATAGCTGGCCTCCCTTACGTTCCCCTTGCCAAGAAGGAGACCATAATGTGGTCCTTCGTCCTCTGGTGGGCCTCCGGGCTGGGAATCACCGCAGGCGTCCATCGCCTCTGGTCCCACCGCTCCTACAAGGCCAACTTCACCCTCCGCTTCATCCTCATGCTCTGGAACTCCATTGCCAACCAGGGATCCATCTACCACTGGGCCCGCGACCACCGCGTCCACCATAAGTACTCGGAGACCGACGCTGACCCTCACAATGCCACACGTGGTTTCTTCTTTGCCCACATGGGCTGGCTGTACGTGAAGAAGCACTCAGCCATTGTCAAGGCCGGCCGCGAGCTCAACTTCGACGACCTCAAGGAGGACCCCGTCGTGATGCTCCAGAAGAAGCTCGACCCCTGGTTCGCCCTTTACATGTGCTACGTCATGCCTGCCCAGGTAGCCTCCAAGCTCTGGGGTGAGAACTTCTGGACTGCCTTCTTCGTAGCTGGGGCCGTCCGCTACTGCGTCGTCCTCCACTTCACGTGGTTCGTCAATTCCGCCGCTCACCTCTACGGCGACCACCCCTACGACCCCCTGAGCTACCCCGCCGAGAACCCCATCGTCAGCCTCTGCGCAGTCGGGGAGGGATGGCACAACTGGCACCACAAGTACCCGTACGACTACGCCGCCTCTGAGCACGGGTGGACGTCGCAGTTCAACCCCACGAAGATGTTCATCGACGCGGCGGCTAAGCTCGGGATGGTCAAGGACAGGAAGAGGGCGACGGGGGCGTGGAACATGGGGAAAATTAGGAGGGAGAGAGAAAGGAAAAACGGAATCCCACAGCCAAAGGCACCACCAAGGCCGTGGGAAATCAAGAGGGAGTAAAGCAATAGTGTGAGAAGAGGGGGGTTGCACAACAACAAAATGAGATACGAATAGGGAAGAGGGGGGGGGGAGAGTGATGAAAACATTGCAGAATTTGCAGTGACTGTTTACAAAAATTGAATGCCTGAATACAAAAAGAACCACTATTATTACGCTCGAAGGGGAGGAGAGAGTCCGTAGGTACTGACTTATCATTTTTTTTTCCCGCTTCACGAAAATCCCAGTCCCCCGTCAGCCGCGACTCTCAAATCTCTGACCGTCCCCCGTCTCCCGAATGCCGTTACCACGGTACCTCCCCTAACGATGGTTTGGTCGTTTATAGTTTCGCGATCGTTGCGATCGTTGAGAGGTTCCTGCAAGCTTTCCAAATCAGACTTGCGAGGTGAGAACAATTTGTGGTTAAGGTGGAGGAGGAAGGCTAGGATGCAAACGAACAATGTACTAAGGAGGGAATGGATAAAGATGGCAGTGGGCGGGCGGAGGAGTGTGTAAGGAAGGGAAACGTAAAGAAGAGAAAAGCGAACGAGAACTACGATCCCACCCTGAACGAATACTACGATCCCACCCTGAACGAGAACTACGATCCAACCCCGAACGAGAACTACGATCCCACCCCGAACGAGAACTACGATCCCACCCAACCCCCATCATCCCCTCACCTCAACCCCACCCCTACAAAGAACATCTCCGCGTTCCAAATATCTTCCACGTCCCCAACGACGTTGTAGCTGAACTGCCTGCAGTCAATCCCCCCCGGTTGCTCGTACGCCACTATGACCCTATATATGCTGTTCCCCTTCTTCCTCTCGTCCGGCGTCAGCACAAGTGCCGCGCTCGTGCCGGTTACGTTCTCCACCCCCTGACCGATGTCACCCTCCCACCTTGCCCACCTCGCCCCCCCATCCACGCTCTTGTCAATCCCGATTCCCCCAAGTTCCTCTCCCCCCCCTCCAAAGTTCCCGCTCAGGAACACCCCCCCAGCGGGTCCGTCTGCCACGCTGACCCTAGCGTCCGGGTTCGGGAGGTCGAGCCTCTCAACGGCCTCACTCCAGCCAGTTAAGCAGGTCGGATCGGTGGTAAGGGCGGACCAAGCGTAACCGCTGACGCTGCGGAAGTAAACACTGCAACCGGATGAACCACCACCAGAGAATATAGCAGGATCAAGGATTTCAGAGGCAGGGGAAGTGGTTATGTTCCAAGGGGAAAGAGACGGGAGGAGTGACCAGGTTTCACCCTGGTCGGTGGAGACTATTAGGGAGGCTGCGGATGTAGAGGTGGAGGAACTTGGGGACTGGATGGGGAGCAAGAGATTACCTGATACTGACACGAGCATGTTGGAGAAAGACTTGGGGTGAGGGGGGGGGTTAGAGGGGACGAAGACGAAAGAAGGAAAATTGGATACGCGGGCCTGCCCCGCCTCAGTCCCCCTCCCATCCCGACACTTACCAACACGCCTCCCCCCAATACACCCTCACCCTGCGCCATAACCAAAACCCTCTCCCCCCACCCCACTCCCCCATCCTCACTCCTTATGACCAGCAAGTCCCCTCCCCTCCCTCCTCCAACCTCCCCCAGCCCAAAGAACAAGCTAAGCTTCCCCTCCCCGGAGCAGTAAAGCACCGGGTCCCACATGCTCCCCCCCCCCCTAACTACCACCCTACCCTTGTCCCAGGTCTCCCCCCCGTCCTTACTGGTCCCTATCATTATGTAATACTCCTCCCCATCCTTCCCCACCTGATAAGCAGCGTAAATCGTCGAAGGAGCGGAGCTGCAAACGGCCATGTTCACATGGTGTGCCTCTGGGACGCTGGAGTTTGTTGAGAAGATCATTGCTAGACTAGGCCCTTCACTGAATACTGACTGACTTTATGCTTATTCGCAAATACTTTGCGATAGCGATATGGATTTCTGAATTTATCTAGTTACAGGGGCGGCGCAAATTTCACTCAAACTAACGTACTCAGGCTGGTTTATTTTGACCAGAATGGCTGAAATTTGGCTTGGATATTGACCCCTTGTTGGGCTTTCTTCATTTTGTCGCATTTTCTCCAGAATGTCGACTTCCCCCTCCTCTGGTTCACCCCTCCGCTCGGCGTCTCCCTCGAAACCCCCAGTTTCCTCTCAGAAAGTTAGAAAAAATGAATCAGTTCAAGGTCTCCGAAGAATGAGGAGGTGAGTTTGTGTCTTTGAAAGCGATTACCACGGTGTATCGCTGCTGTGAGAGTGACAACTATATCGACGTGTGATGTATCTCCTCGACTTATTCTTACGACTCACACACACAACCCTCCTCCCTGTGTGTCCATCGTTGACAGGATGCCTAGAGTTACAGATGGAGAACGAAGAGGTAAGTGCGGTCCGGACCCAACGAGAGTCCCCGTGCGTGCGTTTTGCGCTGATTTTCGCCCACGTCCAACGCTCCAAGTCACCACCCACAATGTCCTCACCCAACTCCCCCCTCCCCCCCCCTCTCTCAGCCGCATTCCTGCACACACTGTCTTCCGGGACATTCCTCTCCCAGTCCAAGGTTCAAGTGTACCTGAATGACGCCCTAAACATACTCCTCAAAGTTTCCTCCCACCAGGCTACCTCCCCCCAAACTCCGTCAGCGTTTTCCGCCTCTCAGAGGCCCCTGCGTTTCCTTAGTAACTACTTCGAGGGTGTCTTGGACGAGGTGAGCTACGATAGAACCCCCTCCAAGCGTCAATATTCCCCCACTCACGAATTAACGCTCTCCGCTCCTTTACCTCATCGTACTTTGCTCCTCGCCAACCAACCCCCCCCCTTCCATCCCCCCCACACACAGACCGTCAATCACACTGTGGGCAAGAACTTCGCCTACATATGCTGCACGCGCTACAATCGGGGGACCTTCCTCAAAGGTTTCGTCTCGTGCACAAGCGGAATTTCCGAAAAACAAGTGAGTTAGAATTAAAATTATCACTGTCATTGCAAGTGTTTCGCTCGCTGCTCCGCCTTCATGCACACTGTAAACTAACCCAATTCCGCTCCTCTCCATTCTACCGTCCTCCTTAGTCCGTTTTACCTGACGATTTTTACCAGCTCGCGCTGTCTCTCTGCCCCGACTTTCTCCGTGCCATTGTGCACACTGTTGCGTGGTTTCAAAATGGAGGTAGGGCAACCGCGTCCACTTCTCTTGTCAAGTTCCAAGCCCTGAGGTATGGCTTCGCAATATATTTCTACTACCTGGAATTTTGGCTGCTGGCGCAGGTGTTTTTCCAGGCTGCATACGACGGCGCGTCAGGGGGTGTTGAGGGTCGGAAGGCGATAGGTGAGAGTTACTTGGAAAAAGCCCGTCAACCCAAGGTCCTTAACCCCCCTCCCCCTTCGTCACAGTAATGCCTGCCCTCGTTTGCAGCGTCGACACGTCCCCGATCAGAGAGTTGACTTCAATATACGCGTCTAACGCAGATAGAGGTGAGTTTTTGACCAAAGTTCGCACCGCAAGCAATCTGCACAAGGACCTAACCCCCCCCGCGCTCCCTACATCTAGCTGGAAGCACGCCCAACCCGACGTGGCGCCGGGCGTTCGGGTGTTCGGTAGACTGTGCCCATGTCGTAACTGCCCTCGGGCGCATAGAAAGAGGGTGCAGGGGTGCCGGGGTGCCATACATTCCGCGAGAAGTATGGGAACCTGCTATAAGCTCGCAGGGTGGGAAGGTGAGGACAACGGGAGCGGGAAAAACGAGAGTCGCCCCCGGGGACAACAGAAAGGTTTGATGAAGCACATCTAACAATATATCTCCCACCCTTGCCCCCACTCTCTATCTCTATCCTTCTCTCTGTATGTCTCTCTACAGCTGACGTTAGAAAAATCGTGGGCTGTCATCACGAGGGACCCTTGGCTACGGGAGTCCCTTGCATGCATCTTAGAGGGAGAGTGAACAAAATTAAGAAAGACAGGCTTAGCTGGCCGCTATTTATTCATGCTACGTTCGGCCGCCATTTTTTTCTTTCTTCCTATCGTTCATAATCCTCTCTACGCAATCGTCGAGCGTTTTCCACGTCTCAGAGAACAACAAACAAATGTAATCCCCTCGATTTAACACTGCAAAAAAATCATCAACCAAATTAATTCGGACCAACCTTCAAAGGGAGTTTCCGGGAAAGGAATCGAGATGGCAACCACTGCAACCTCCTCTCTCGCCGTCCTTCTCCTCTTCCTCCTCCTTCTTTCGCCGACATTTGGGTTCGAGTGGTTTGGCCGTAAGGCTGAACCAGGAGAAGATGCCCAGGTTAACGAAATCGGCTCACCTCCCCAGCCCCCTCCTTCAATACCTCCTCAGGCCAAGACGCCCAAAATAGATCCGGTATCGACATCAAAAGGGCAATGGAAGGAGGGGAACCAAAAAAATGGCGGAAAGATGTCGCCCAAAGACTTTAGAAGGGGCAGGATCAAAGAGACGGGACAAGCAGACTTGCCCATGGGTCAAACAGTCGAAAGGAAGAAGTCGCTGGAGGTCGTGAACGCGTCAATATTCGAAGGAAGTGCTGCCGAGGCTGCCAAAAATGGCTTGGCTGCAATATCCAGTAAGGTGAGGACAGAAAAATTTAACCTTGCCCCCCTCCCTTCCCTTGCCTTCTCAACCAACCCTCACCCTCCGTCCGTGCAGCTTCAAAGCAGATTAGAGGGCATCTTCGAAGATGCTAAGAGTGCGGAGTGCAGGAAACTGATCGCTGAGGCTTTCAGTGAGTACCTTGGAGCTATTGGCCGGGAGGTGAGAAGAAACTTGTCAGGAGAATCGCCACCTTGTTGTTGCCCAATCTTTGCTCTTACCCGGTGTTACGCCCTCCCACACAGTCCTCCCTGCCTTACCAGGAACACAGTTTTACGACAGAATGTCCACGCCGAATCACAAATAAGAATGACAACAAGCACAGCAACTCCAACTCCACTGGGTTTAAGCTTGACGACCCGAAAGATTTGAAACTTCTCTACCTAATCATGACTCACGAGAAACCGATGCAGACTGTCCGGCTCGTTTCCGCTCTTGAAGACCTTGGGCACACGTTCATTATCCATGTGGATGCCAAGGCCAAGTCGGAAGATACTCAGAACTTTCTGAAGGAGGTGAGAAGAGAGCGGACGAAACAAGAGGCGACGAAAATACAAGTACACCACTCACTCAGCACCAACTGACCCTCCTCTACGCCCCCCAGCACTACGCCCAACACCCCTTGGTGCATGTCCTCCCCGACGAGTATAGAGTTGGAGTGAACTGGGGAGGTTACTCGGTCGTCGAAAGCACTCTAAATGCAATCGAGTACGCCTTCGGAATCGGAAGGCCAGGGGCTCCCTTTGACTTCCACCGCGTCATTAATATCGCCTCGACGAGCTACCCCCTGAAGTCCAACAAAGAGATCCGGGAGACGCTGAACTCCTTCCCCCTCGACGTGAACCTTATCGAAGTTCGGCCGAACCCCAATAGACCCAATCCAAAGAACTGGCACAAGTTTGTTGAGTGTGACGACAAGGTGCACAGGATCTACCGTCAGGCTATCCCCAGGGACGTGCCGATGTTCGTCGGCTCGCAGTGGTTCATCATTAGTAGAGAGTTCGCCGAATACATGGTTGACGGCACTTCAGCTTTTGTGGCCAACTACATGGAGTACGCTAAGGTGAGCTAAGATTAGACAAGAGTTCTGCAGCACTACTCTAACGCGTCATCGCCCCCCGATCGCTCGATTCCTCTAATCTCTGCAGTCGGTCGTAGTGGCTGATGAAAACTTTTTTGCCACCGTGTTTAAAAACTCCCCATACTGCGACAAGCACGAGAATGAAAACCTGCTTCACATGCAGTTCGATGACTGGGAGAACAACAAGAAAGAGAGGCACGAGCGCGACCCCGCTAAATGCCTCATGCCTGACCCTGACCACTGCGGAAGATCCCCAACGACAATGACATACGATTACCTCCCAGTTTTGGAGCTGAGTAAGGGACTCTTTGCAAGGAAGTTCAGCGAGGACGTCGACGTTGAGATTTTAGACATACTTGACAGAAAGAGGAACAGCGAGGATGGAAGGTTTGCGCCTAAGAAGTTTTTCCCTGACGGGGAGAACGTCATAATTGTGAAGAAGGATACCGTAGGAGGGAAGCCAGCCTGCCTCACTAGGAGCGTGGACGGGAAGGAGATAATATACACAGAGTGTTTCGAAGGGATCCAGATGGATGCTGGATGGGAGGTGAGATTGTGCATGCACAAGCTACGTGATTAACATTTTTGGTTGTATGTATTTGCGATTGTTTAGGTCTAACCCATCTTATCGTTTTTCTTCCCTCGCTCGCCGCAGAGCCGAGTAATCCCGAACAGTGTGCAAGTCCCGGAACACATGAAGTGGAGCATTGGCCCGTGTTCCACCGACGGGAATCTCACTTTCAGCCCAGGGCGGTGCCTCGAGACCGGAGAGGGACTCTTCTCAAAGATTGGGCCAACCTGCTCAATCATGGGTGCAAGCAACAGCGACCATGAAAGCATGTGCCTAGACGTCGAGGGAGAAAACAGCGTTCCGGGGGGCGACTTTTTAATGTACATGTGCACTGGGCGTTGGAACCAGTATTTCTCGTTTGGCGGAAGCACCACGCTCGACTGCAGTATTCACCTCAACATTCCTAAGCACCTCGTTGAGTCGAAGACCAGGAAGGGGGGGGGCAAGCAGGCCAAGCACCTCTGCGTGAATGCAGGGAACGAAAGTGGAAAGGTGAAAACGTCCAATTGCGTGCCAGGGGACGAAATTGGGAAGGATAAGAAGGAACAGTGGATGGAGCAAGGAAACGAGTGGTTGATCGTCAGGTTCGAGGACGGGGGGAGAATACTTCGCAGCGGCGCTGGGAGTGAAGACGGCGAGTTGTAATTTAAGAGAATAGCTACGTATACGTAAATATCGCATTTCCAGCTTTGTCTGCTTCCTGAACTGCTTGCTTGGACTTGCTTGGACTTGCTTGGCATTTGGAGTTCTTCTCTGCCAAAAATGCTTAGGCAACCTCTCCACATCATTGTGGTCGTCTTCGCCTTGCTTGGGCTCGCTATTCCCACAGCATTTGCCTCTGAAAGGACGCGAAGCCTCTTAGGAGACGAAAATGCAGATGAGGACCCGCCTTCCTGTTCGGCCGACCTCTCTGAAATCACTTCATGCTTGGAAGCTGCTGGGTTTTCGATGGGATCATTGATGGGCGGTCAGATGCCCGACGAGTCTGGAATATCTTGTGGGCGCGATTGCAACAAGGATGCTTTTCCCCAAGGATGCCTTGACGAGGATGTCCCGGAAGATGGTCTTACTCTGGACAGTATTCAACTCGCCTACGAGTATTTCGATGTGACGTGCTCTGTTCCTACTATCCCTGTGGACCCTGATTTTGGCGTTGAGCCTGCCTTTGATTTTGACCACTGTACGACAACCTACGGGGGTTCCTCAAGCCGTTCCTGCAACATTGGGAATGGGCTTGCGATTATCAGTACTATGAACGATTTCAAGCAGTGCACTGACTGGAATGCATGGGATTTGATAGTGAGTCTCTTGGATGGTGAAGCAAGCTTCGGACAGCTCATTTCAGCTTGCGGTGATTTGGACGATATTACCACTGACCCCGAGGGGTGCCTCCATGCAATCCACGAAGCTTCTGAAGACACGGATAACCCTCTTCATGAATATATTTCAGATATTTACGACGATCCAGACAAGTACTGTGGTTGTAACAAGGATATGCTCGGCAGCCTCCCCCAGTGCATGTATAACGGGAATTTTGGGGGGGATGCAATCGACACCAACGATGCGCTGCTTGCTTCCTGTCTGATGAACGAGTTCTGCCAGGAGATAGAGACGACCTGTAAGACGATCGGGAACAAGATTGAGGATTGCGTGGACCGTGCCATGGGTGAGCTTGGTAATGATGTGAACTGCGAAGAATCTTGCCACGACTTCGAGCTACCCACCGGCTGCATGAGGCATGCCATCGAGGGAGATCTCGAGGCCAAGCTTTTATCGTACGACGCCGCCTGCGAAGAGAGTGGGGGTGAAGAGGAGGGTGATGAAGAGGAGGGTGATGAAGAGGAGGAGGAGGAGGAGGAGGAGGAGACAAGGTAAGATTCGGTATGAAATGGGGAAGTATAGCTCCATTGCATCTCCCTTTCTAACCACCTTTCCCTTGCAGCCTGGAAATTACCTTCTCGTCCGGCTTTCAGTTCAAATCCTCAGCCCCTGCTCCCATAGACGACTCCGAGAAACTCCACAAGTACGCTAAGGTCCTCGAACATGCCATGATGAAGATTCTCAATGGGGTCAAGGTGACGGTCACTAAGATCGGGGGGGTCGAACTGGGAGATAACCGCCGCCTCGATGATGAGGAGGGTGGACTTTCTCAAGTCACTGATGTGGAATTCTCCGCCGTGAAGGTTGTCGCTTGCGACAATGGGGACTGCTCCAGTGTTGATGACAATGTTATCGTTAACGATATCGTTCAAAGTTTCCAGGTCGCCGTTGATGGGGATGGAGAAGAGGGAGATGTCATGACAACAGAGATTGAAGAGGCTGCAGAAGCCGAGAACATGCTTGAGGTCTTTGGAGACTTAGAGGTGGAGGCCGGCAGCGCCGTCGTGCCTGTGGAGCACACAGCTGTGGAGGTCGCCAGGGGCGACGAGGAAGAGGACGAGGAAGAGGGGGGGGGCATCTTGGATGACCTCCCGATTGATATTGATTTTGACCAGTGTGACGCTGGGGAGGGAGAGAGCCCAACGTGCGGCTTCATTGATGTGGGTACCGCATCGCTCGCGATAAATCAATTTTCCACCTGCACAGGCTGGTCATTGACTGAAGTAATTGATGTTGTCACTGGGGGTGCCGCGTCGTTCGCTGAGGTTATCGAGGCTTGCGGGGGAGCAGGGGGCAGCGGGGGGGGAGAAGGTGAAGACGGCGACATCCAGCCCCCCGATGCGGGGTGCGTAGCTGCCATCACGGAGCTTGCCACTGACGAGGATAACCCGCTCAGGCCTTTCATATCAGATTTGGTTACGGACCCTCAGAAGTACTGCAATTGCAATGAGAAATTCTACGACGACG
Source organism: Triparma columacea (assembly GCA_030267965.1). Taxonomy (NCBI): domain Eukaryota; class Bolidophyceae; order Parmales; family Triparmaceae; genus Triparma; species Triparma columacea. Next base: position 25,821 of record BRYA01000151.1, on the reverse strand, counting down.
TCCCTTCCTGCCAGTTCAGCGGGGTGGGGGATTTGGGCCAGGCGAAACGGTTCAGCTGTTACTTTGACGAAATCTGCGACGAGGTGAGAAACGAGCGAAGCGAGTCGTTTGAGGGTTTGCACTAGTCGTCGCACAGTCGTCGCACAGTGAGCTCCCTAACAGCAACCTCGTTTTTTCTCACCCATTTAATTCCCCCCACTCTACAAAATCCAGCTTCAACAGACATGCGACATAGTCGAATCAGGTATCTTAACATGCCTCAACAACGCAGGCCTCGCTAACCCCGGCGTTACGACTTACGACTGCTCTCTCCAGTGCTCTCTAATGAACATTCCGGAGACCTGCCTTGAGGAGGAGGATGTGGAAAACTCCTTCAGCTCAAAGATGAAAAAGTACAAGGACTTCTGCGGGGAAGAGGAGCATGAAGGGCATATTGACTTTGGAGACTGCGCCATGATCTACGATAGGGTCGACAAGGACGAACTTATGGAGTGCAACTTTGACCCGCAACTTGGCACGGCTATCATACAGGTGAGGGGGGGTGTAGTAGGATTGCAGTGAGAGTTTTGTCCCCCCCCCACCTCACTCCCGTGAGCACCTTTGTTAATATTTCTAACGGAATATTCCACCCCCAAACCCCCCCCCCCCTTTCCTTCCCCTTAGTTCGGTCAGTGTACGGATTGGGAGGTCGTTCAGCTCGTTCGTGATTTCGGTGGTTCGTCTGGTGATTTGGATAATTTTTCCTCCTTAGTTGACGCTTGCGCCGTCCTTTCAGGTTCTGGTATGTCTAAGTGTTTCGAAGCCCTAAACGAAGCAGCCGAAGATGGCGGTGAGGATAGTGCTGTTAACAAGTACATAAAGAACATCTACGATAACCCTAAGAAGTACTGCTCGTGCAACAACGGACTCTACGGGAACCTACCTGACCCGTGCGAGTTCTCCTTCCCAGGGCAGGAACCTTTTGACCTCGGACAGGTTAAACAGGCGAGCTGTCTGATTGGGGAACTATGCGACGAGTTTGAAGAGGCGTGCGTAGACCTTGGGGGGCATGTGGACGAGTGCTTACAGGGGGGGATTGAGGAGAAATGGTGCGGGGATATTAAAACTTGCATCTTGGATAACGACATGGTGGAGGAAAGCATGCTCGAGGATTACGGTTTGCCCAGTGGGTGCTTCGAGGAGTTTGAGAAGGAGACGGCGATGAAGGCCAAGAAGTTCGAGGCTGTTTGCCTTGGGATGGAGCCCTCTGAGGACGACGGGAAGGACGGTGGGGGCGGGGGAGGGGGGGGAGGAGGGAAGGACGACGAGGGGGGGAGGGACGATGAGCAGCAAGGGAGGGTCCCCGAGACTTCAACCACGTTCCCTCCTTACGTCGCCCTCGCAGTCGGAGGG